>ML827252.1:52906-69959 GCA_009831015.1 Picea engelmannii | reverse complement strand
ATTATGCCTCCTTAGGACCTGATCGACCTTAAAATGAATGGCGTGATAAGTAAAGTTTAATAAAAATATTTCCCTTAAAAATTGTCGCCCAGCCTAGGGAAATTAAAACCTAGGTCTAAGTAGAATGTGTGGATAAAGAAAAAATAATTAAACATGTATCAAGAAGGGGGGTAAGAAATTCAAACTTAATTATTAAAGTAATTTTTTTTTAAAATGGAGGATTAAATTTATTAAAAGGCTAATTGGTTGTTTTTATCTACACTTTCTAAATTGATTTTTTTTTTAAAAAGGAAAAAAGGGGGAAACTTAAAAGAAAAAGGAAACTTAAAGAAAAAGGGAAACTCAAAGAAAAGGGGAAACCTAAAGAAAAAGATGAATGTCTAACTTAGTAAGGAATCTTGCCTTTGGAACTTTCTATTTATGAAATCAACTAGGAATTAAGTAAGGTGTAAGTCGTTTAAGAATTGTAAGGGAATTTTGGGACACCGATGAGCATTTTTAGGAACGATTTTAGGTGGATGAGGGAAATAGGAATAATTAATTAATTAATAAAATTGATTTTCTGGTGCAACTAGGGGATCGAGCGATATGTGTACGGGGGAGGGTTTTCGAAATTAATTAAATGAAAAAGGAATCTAATGAGGGTTTTGGGAAACCAATGACTAAAAAAAATCTATAAAAGGGATGGCAGAGGAAAATTTTGGATCACATCTAGCTTGCATAACGTTACACTGTTAAAATTTTATCATGACTAAACTTCTCTTGTGGGAGTTGGGATACCCAGTTCGGGTAACGAGTGGTAGCTTGACCTTGCGAGGAGAGATGGGTGCTAGCATTCTCTGGTATTTTGTGCATGGCCCCTTTGCTTCTCCGGGGGCTCAGGGGGAAGAAGAGTACCCGTAGCATTGGATGGGAGGTACTGATGAGGTCTCATCAGTCGACAAGACAGAGTTGGAGGAAGCGCGCTCGGGACAATGACTTCTGGTTCTTCTCATTTGGCTACATTATGCATGTGCATAATGTGTATTAAGTAATAGCTCAATTTCTTGTTCAGACATTTCTTTATTGTCAAAATCTCGCTTGCGTAGATGCTGTTAAAAGAAAAAGACTGTGTTTTGGTCTTGGGCCATTATTTATTTTACTCTACATTTTTATTGTTTTTAATACAAGGAATTGTGTTTTTTTCTTTTGTTCCTTTATCCTTTAAGTTATTAGTCTGTGCCTAAGCAGTCGACTAGGAGTCGAATCGATTGTATTTCACTCCGGTGTTAAATATTTAGATTCAAATTCCCTACTTTCCTCTGCATGGATAATAAAGTGAAGGATAATTTCTCTGCCCAACAAATCCCTTATTGTGTAAAATGAAAACACTTTTTTATTGCTCTACGTTTATGTTTGCTTTATTCAGCCAATTTCTTTTATGATTTCCTGGGTAATGCCTTATTATGTACCCTAGAATGCTTCTTTATTTCTCTATGATTAATGTTGTTTAATATGGTTCAATCCTTGTCTGATTATACAACGTTCGTTGGTATTGTTATATGTTGTTTTATAGTATGTAGATCCTTCCTCGATTTGTTGACTTGATGGTCTTAAGATGATCCACTCATTCTAAAATAGAGGATCAACTAGATAATTGAATTTGTATATCTACTTAATAACTGTGTTGTAAATTATTTCGAATGATTCCAATGATATGAATTGGATTTTGTGCTAATTGATTTTTTTAATAATTCCACTCGCAACAATAAATTTTTCGTGGTTAAAATCTTATTTTATTGACTCATTGACCACTCATAATCAATCTAACTGTCTCTCTTAAAGTTCTCATGGACTAGCAATGAAAATATTGTCGTGTTCTGTGTTTGTTTTGGGGCCGAGAATCTAGAGTGAGTGAAATCTTCATTGGGGTTATCTAGGTTTAATGTCATTTTTGTTTTTGAATTTGTCATTGCCTACTTCATATTTTTAGATATTATGAATGATACACCTAGTATATGATTTATGAAATTTGTTTGAGTGCACCTTAATATACATCTCTATCTCTCATCTTTTGTGTATATTAACATAACTTTTTTACAGTTTACGGATTAATTTTGTATCTAGAGACCCATGTCAAACTACGAGTGAAGTGGTGGTTAAAACCAAGTAGTGTTTGGAGTTATACTAAATTTATTGGATAATAGTTGTCCTTTGGTTATTGGTAGCACAAGTTGTTACGAACTTGGTTTTGGGTTGTATTGATTGTGATTCTCTCTAGACAAAATCCTTTTTTTTTTATTCACAAAAATCTGAACTCGTTCCTGAAGATTTTGGATGGTGTACTCAATGCAGGGTTAATCTTCTATTGATCCAATAAATTCCCTTTGCCACCTAGAGTAAGGATGTGAGTATATCCCAAGTCTGTTAGATTAATTGGCTATATTCCATGCTTCATCCTTGATATGTGTTACACGTCAAAATTGCTTAGTTGGATAAGTGTCGCATTGTCCCTCTCAATTGTCGTAAGTGTCGCAACTGCCTTACAACTTTCGCAAGTGTCGCAAGTTGGTTACAAGTGTCGCAAACATTGTTTAATCATAATGTCATCATGAAGACATTAAGGAGGCACTTAAAACATCTTATGTACTTGATTTGGAGAAGAAGAACTGGTTCACTGGAGTCAAATAACTCTTAACACCTTAACAGAGCTTTCAATCAAGAGTTTGGAGGGTGAACGCTCCCCTGAAACAGCCGTAGGAGCGCTGGCGCTCCCCTATAAGGCCTCAGGGAGCGTTATAACGGTCCCTCACCACTTTGTAGGAGCGCTACCCACTTTTGAAGCGCTGGCGCTCCCCCTAAGCATCTCAGGCAGCGTTCTAGCGATCTGATACCCCTTTTGAAGGAGCGCTCCCTAATCTGGGTCAGTTGTTAGCCCGTTGAGGAGAATGAGGAAAGGATCTTTCGAGATTAGGAGGCAGTTGTGCTCAAATTCTTGGTTTCATCAACAGATCCCTGATCTAAGGAGGAAGTTCCTAACTTTTTCTAAACATAACTCAAGAGGTTAAGCTCCTCTTAACCTATATAAACAGGCTCTATGATGGTGGAAAGGGGGGAAGAATTGAATACATGAAACTTATGATCTTGGACAAAACTCACAGTCAGCCAAAGGAGAGTGATCAGTGAAGCTGCTGTTATCCAGATTGTGGATCTTTTAGGCAAGGGTTAGACGAAGGGGACTTGACGAAGCTGTCGCATTCGCATCTACGATTGTAAGTAATGTTGTCGTTATTCTCATCAATATGACACGCTTGGCCTGTTTCTTTCTAGTTTGTGTCTAATGTCACATGAACTTATCATTTAGTGATAGATCCGTTTTCAAGCTAATATCAATAGAGTAGGAAGTGGTCGTATCTTGTTTTGTCCACAGAACTCAACGAGGAGAAAAGGATTGGAGCGCAACTCGAAGTGTGCAGGGACAAACGTCGATAACAGGTACCCTAGTGAAGGTCATCAAAGGCCTACAGACCTCTTCATCTTGATTTCAGTCAAGGTCATTGTTCTTCAACTTTCTCTTTTAGGTGCGAATTTTGTTTTCTCTTTGATTGTTTCTTTTCTTTCGCTTTTCGTTTTGATTGTAACGAAAGGGTGCATTGTTTGTATGACTTTATCTTGTGCTAGTTTGATTTCCATTCATACAAAGACAATTAGCAAAGACAAGCATTGTGTTGAATTGATCTTTAACTCATATACGAACAATGGACAAGCATCTCCATGATTGATTGTGCATATTAGAAGGCATTTAAAAGTTTTTGCATTACATCAGGATTTGATTGAGAAAAAGAATCGTTTGAGGAAACTCTATATCCGTGTTTTTTAACTGAAAAGAACTCTCTCTCTCCCTTAGATAGATGTTCATTGAAAAGAAATGACTGCTTATCATATTCGATGCATTCTTTGGGTCTGAGTCATAATTCCATTGGTTTAACTTCCATACACCCCTTTTGCATAAAGAACAACGATAAAAATCAACGCTAATTAAAAAATTATCTAGAACTTTTTCTTTGCTAGGATCCTCCACCAACAGTAGAATAGGTGTAGTACTTTGGATTAGGCTGTGAGCATAACTCTCCAAAGTTTCCAAAACAAACACTAGCATCCTGAGTTAGGGAGAGTCAAATCCAGTTATTGTATAAGTCTGCCTGGGATCCCCCTCTCACACAGGGGTTACGCAAGAGGTCACATTCAGGTACGCTACGGGGACTAACCCTCCGTGGTTTAACTGATTGTGGTGGTCAGATCATATTATGGGGGTCAGTTTGAGGTAAATCCACAATTACTGCGTGGAAGCCTTGTAGTTGATTTCGGGCTTGATACCCTGCCTGTACATTCCGATCGGACTGTCGACTGTTCCCGCACAGGAGATGATTGCGAACAGGTAACCTTAGTAGCCATAATCTTTAGGGTCTTACACGAGGTGACGGTGACGGGAAGTCTCACTGTACCTGGAACGGACATTGGTCAAATTCACTCAGGCTCCTTGGAGGGTAAATCCACAATTACTGCGTGGAATCTTGCACCAAGGCGTAAGTCTGTTAAGCAGGTCGCCATTGTAACTGTTCCACCCTACCCCCACCCCTTCAAGACTTGACCACGCGACGTTGGATTTCATCACCAACTAGTACGGTCATCAAAAGAAGGTCATGTTTGCTTGGTTGTGATTCTTAGATTTTTTAGCGTGTGTTGTTTCTTTTCGCTAGTTGGCCATAGATTTCTTTCATCGACTCTTTTTCGCCAACATTGACCCTCCACGCCGTTCGCGGAGGCTACAGGGTCTTCCTCCAGAAAATATGGAAGGAAACACCCCTTTTTCCCCTCATTCCACGGAGCAATCTCCTCAACAGAGCGAGGTTCAAAACACTACAACTTCCCAGAAAGAAGTTCCCATTCCTTTGGAGAATTTTCGAATTGTCTCAGAATCTCCGGAAGCTTTTTGTATTCCGGAGGGATACGAATGACAGATCCTCCACCTGAATTCTGCTGGAGAATTTACTGTCATAAACCATGTTGACATTCCGGCCGGTTCTCCTCAAAACCCTTTAGCTGATGACCCTTTTTGGACTGCGGACATAGTTCGGATTCCACCACGCTTGGTGCGAGATCTATATGGAACTAGAGAACGTGCCAACGCATATTCTTCCTACACCGTACCTCCAGATCATTTTACCGGTGCCACCACTTTTATAGACACACCACCTGTTGGTCCAAATGTACCGTTTGTTGGCCCAAGGTCTACCTTTCCCCTCCAGACGGCCCAATCTACGATAGTCCCTCACATCTCGACTATCCCCACTGGCAACCTGGTGGTCACTCAAGCCGCAATAGGCACACCCGTAACACCAAGACCCACACTCCCTTTTGGGTACAGGGCACTGAATGCTTTCAACACCACTACAACCACTACCCAAGTTATACCGGGAAGTTCCATTCCTATCCAACAACCCGGAGGGACCAGTCTTGGTGGTCCTAATCCGCTCAGCAGCACTGGTCAATCATTTATGTCTGTCTCTCAAATCCCGGGAACTCTACCTCAAGCCGGGGGGCATCCTCCCACCGGAGGACAAATTCCATTAGGGGGGCACCCCCATGCTGGGGGGCAACCTCAAGTCGGAGTCCACCATCAACCACAAGGACAAAATGTGTCCGTCGCACCCAATCCGTGGAGCGTCCCTTTTCAAGGAAATCTGCATGCCTCCACGGGACAAAATGTGCCTGCTGCACCCAATCCATGGAACGTCCCTTTTTCAGGAAATCCACATTTCCCGGCAGGACAAAATACTCAGACTCTGCAACAACCCCCTCATGGAAAAATTCCCAACCCAACCCATAACCCTCAAAACCCATCCGGTTATCCTCTGCTCACACATGCTTCTCAAAATAGCTCAAATCCTATGTACCTTGGTCAAAACCAACCTCACATGAGAGGGCCCACGAGTTATAATTATCCACATAACCCAGTAATGGGCCCCATTGGTGTCCCTCTGCCACACCAGCATTACCCACAGGTTAACCGACAACTACCCTTTCTAGCCACCCTGGACCTTCCAGATTTGTCTCGGTTAATGAATGATCCCATTCATCATTCTACTGTTTGGCCAGCCATTCCAGCAAAACTTCCCTCTAATATCCCGAAATTCGACGAAAATTCGGGAGAAGACCCAAACAACCACGTGATGACCTTCCATTTGTGGTGTTCATCCAACTCCCTCATGGACGATTTGATTCATTTGTGTCTTTTCCAACGAACACTTAGGGGTTCTGCTGCGAAATGGTATATTTAATTACCACGCGCATCCTTTCACGATTTCAACTCCCTTGCTATGTCCTTCCTCACACATTTCCAACTACCCATTCGATACGAGATGGGTACTGAACTATTAACCTCTCTTCGTCAGACAACTTCCATACACATCTCTGATCATATCCATGAATGGAGACGACGACGAAGGCTAATTAAAGCGGTCATCCCCGACCAATTATTAGCGGAATGGTTCACGAAATCACTATTACCCCAGATTGCTCGTGATGTTTCCATGGGTGGCATAGTTACCGAGGAAGAAGCCATCGCCCGAGATCAGTACCTAGACTTAGTCTATTCACAATCCAGTACTCTATATGAGTTGATACCAAATTCTACTCGTGCCACTAACTATCCATCCAAACCATCGACTGCTTCGCACGCGGATGGAGTTATTGGCTTTGTCAAAACTCAATCTACCACCCAGTCCACTGGAACGATTCAGCGGCCCACTTCGACGACTGCCCCCAGTTCGACTGCACCCTCTTCAACTCCCCCCCAAACTCAAGTCTCTGATGTGAATGTGGTCCAATCAACCCCTTCACAACAAATCGGGGGAAAGAAGAAAGCGAGAAACAAAACAAAGAAGAACAATAACAACGAACAACCCAAAACCCAACCACAAACCCCTGCTGCCGGAAAACAACCACAGCGCAAACCAAAATTCCCATGTCTCATTTGTGGTGACGATCACTACACTCGAGATTTCCCACATCGCGATGAAGTGGCCAAACTTTTCAAGGGAAATTCGCAACCCACTGTGCTTACTCAATGTTTTCCGCAGCAACAATCATTGGTTGCACAAACCCCCACGCCAGGGGGCAGTTCCAACCAACCCCATGATGAGGCCTCGACAAGCGCACACATTTACTTGTTTAACGGGGTTAATCTAACCGCTCATTCTGCGACATACGACATGCCAGTTAAACTTGACAAGTCGAAGACTGCTAACGGTTCTTCGCCAGATCCTTTACCATCCTCTGTTAATCCTCCATCTGTTAGCCCTCCATCCGGGCCACTTCATATTGAGAAACCTTATTTTGACTCTATCTTACGCCCTCCTAAGAGCACCATCCGGAAATCCACTTTCAATCCTAATTCACGAGCTGCCCAAAACTACAATATTGTAGAAGATTTGGCCCAAGCCCCGTGTGCCATGTCCACGTTGGAAGTTCTACAACACTGTCCTAATCAACGTAAGACGCTCTTAGCTTCCATTGGCACTTTCGATCCCGAGTCATCCAACTACATCACATTTAATCTGGACGATCATCAACCGTGACTCTCCCACGCACTAGCTTTCCAAATCGATGTTGTTGTTCACAATCAACAAATTCATCGAACTATCCTAGATGAGGGAGCCTCTACTTGTGTCATGTCTCTATCCTGTTGGAAAGGTTTGAAATCACCTGCCCTTAAAAAATCCCCTACGATGTTACGCGCCTTCGATGGACGAGGTTTCCATCCTCACGGATTACTACAATCCCTCGCCGTTCAATTGGGTGGAAAAACTGTTACTATTGATGTCGAGGTGGTCGATGCTCCCCTCAATTACAACCTATTACTCGGAAGAAGTTGGTTTTATGCGATGATCGTCGTCGCCTCATCGGTGTTTCGATGTGTACAATTCCCCCATCAAGGCAAAATTTTTACCATTGATCAGCTCGATTTTTTCACACCCGACGCTCGCATCCCTGCTACCAACAACATTCCCTTTCTAGGAGACCACCCGGTTACGTATGAAAGCGTTGGTGTTAGCTTACTGAAAGATTCTAGCCTCATGGGTACCTTCCCTAGACCACTTCCACCCACCACACATCATCTTGCCGCCGTCAATATGATTTCAACTATGCCTTATCAATCCTTGGAATCATCTGACCCTTGGGTTGTGCCTAGTCCTTTGGAATTCGATGCGCTCGGGGACACAATGCCACTGAGCCCAGCTGAGGCTGCATACATAGCCATTTAATCCACCTCTCCCTCTTCAAACACTTCACATTCATTGGCACCTGATACTTATTCAGTTCCCTCGTGGTTATATTCCCTATCATCCGCCGTCGATTACATTTCCCAAATTTTTCCTTCGGACGAATCTATCATGGAAATGCTTAGCATTGACGATCTACCTTAGGATGACAACCACCATCGATCCTCTTTTCTTCCTCCTTTGGAAGAAATCCAAGACATACGATCTGTCTTCCCCCCCCCCCGATGTTATCGATGCTCCACAGTCCCCTATCCTCACACAAGACACTTTCTCTTAGGGGAACATGGGTAACATCTCTACTACAATCACAATCGACATTTCAGTCAAAGAAGGTGTTGTGGAAAACATTCATATTGGTGCTAATTGCACGCCCGATGAAGTGGCTTCTTACACCACTTTGTTCAAGGAATTCTGCGATGTTTTCGCATGGAGCTATGAGGAAATTCTAGGGATTGACCCTTCAATCGTCATACACAAAATCAAAACTTACCCTGACGCAAAACCGGTTCGACAGAAACTCCGCCTGGTTCACCCTAAGAAAATGGTAGCTATAAAGGCAGAAGTTGAAAAACTTCTAAAATCTGGCTTCATCTACCCTGTCCCTTTGACGGAATGGGTCTCCAACCTCATTTCGGTCACCAAGAAACAAGGGACCATCCGTGTTTGCGTAGATTACCAAGATCTCAACAAAGCTTGTCCCAAGGACAACTACCCTATGCCTTTTATCGATCAAATCATCAATAATTGCACAGGAAGAATAATCTTCTCTTTCATGGATGGATTTTATGGATATAACCAGATTGAAATCTTACCTGCTGATCAACATAAGACAACCTTCATCTGCCCTTGGGGAACTTTCGCCTACCGAAAGCTACCTTTTGGCCTTAAAAATGCTGGTGCTACTTTCCAGCGAGCCATGTCGTATGCTTTCCACGACATCAAACATATCGTGGAACCTTACCTCGATGATTTACTCGCCCATTCATCCAACCGACCCGATGACATTGGTCACTTGCGGGCAATTTTTCTTCGATGTCATTTCTATCGTATTCGTCTGAACCCACATAAATTCATTTTTGCTGTCGAATCCGGCCGACTCCTCGGTTTCATCATCTCCAAAGACGGGATCAGGGTGGATCCCTTAAAGATCAAGGCCATTCTAGCCTTACCCCCACCTACCAACTTAACCCAACTCCAAATTTTGCAAGGCAAAGCAAACTTTCTTTGTCGTTTCATCTGCAATTACGCCAAGATCACTAAAGGATTCATGCGGCTACTACAAAAGAACGTCCCTTTCATCTGGGATGACACTGCCCAATGGTCATTTGACACTCTCAAGCATGCTTTGACCCACGCTCCTTTGTTACATCCTCTCGAATATACAAAGGATTATATCCTTTACTTGGCTGCTTCTACTTCCACCATTGCAATGGTGTTAGTTCAAGAGGACTCTAACAACGAAGAACATGTGATTTATTATCTGAGCAAGAGTTTATCTGGACCCAAACTCAGATATTCGCATGTTGAGAAACTGGCTATGGCAGTCGTCATTGTTGTCCAAAGGTTCCGCCACTACATCTTATTACGCACCACCATGGTAATCGCAGACTCCAACCCCATGTACCATGTCTTGACACGTCAAGTACTTGGGGGAAAATATTCTAAATGGATCGTTATTCTTCAAGAATTCAATCTCGAGTTTACAAAGGCTAAAGCCAGAAAATACTTGGTGTTTGCCGAGCTCATCTGTGCTCTCCTTTGTGCCGATGAAAACATTGAACCTAGAGATTCTTTCCCCGATGAATCTCTCTTCCTCATCAGCACTTCTGATCCTTGGTATGGAGACATTCTCCTCTACCTTCAAACTCAACGTTTTCAGCCCAACATCTCTCGCGAAGAGCGTCGACGCATCTGTCACCACTCTCACCATTATCTCATCCTCGGCGACACTTTGTATCGCCGTGGTATTGACACCATCCTTCGGCGATGTCTGATTCACGAAGAGGCTGAACGCGTTTTGAACGATTGTCACCTTGGTGCCTATGGCGGTCACCTTTTCGGGATGGCCACAGTCCAAAAAATCTTACGTGTCGGCTACTTTTGGCCCTCAATCTTCAAAGATTGCATTGAGGCCGTCAAAAAATTCCCACCCTGCCAAATCTTTAACAAGAAGGCATGCACCCACCCTACTGTGTTGCACCCCATTATTGCCATCGACCCCTTTTCCAAATGGGGTATCGATTTCATGCAGTGTAAGCCTACCTCAGTCGGGGGGCACGGTTACATCATCGTCGTCGACGACTACTTCACCAAATGGGCTGAGGCTATGCCTACCTTCCTGAACTATGGTCGTATTGCAACTCTATTCCTCTTCAACCACATCATTACTCGTTTTGGTATACCACATGTCATTGTCACCGACCATGGTGCACACTTCAAAAACCAGATGATGAGCGAGTTACATGTCAAATTGGGTTTTCTCCATGAAAACTCATCCCCTTACTACCCTCAAGCGAACGGGCAAGTTGAAGCTACCAACAAAGTCCTAAAAACCATGATCCAACGCATGGTAGGGGAAAACAAGACATCATGGCATTTACAATTGTTTTCCGCTCTCTGGGCCTATTGCACTTCTGTGAAAAACTCAACTGGATTCACTCCTTTCCAGTTGGTATATGGAATTGAAGCCGTCCTACCAATCGAGTGCGAGATTCCATCACTAAAATTGAAAGTAGAACTCCTGCCCCATACTTCTGTGGAAGAAGAATGATTCTTGTATCTATCCAAGCTGGACGAAACACGCCGCGATGCTTCTCTCGTTAATGAGGCACATCAAAAATGAATTAAGAGTCAATATGACAAATCCATCCAACCTCGAGCCTTTGCAGAAGGATACTTAGTCCTCGTTTATGACCAAGCACACGATAAATTGGGAACAAGAAAGTTAGAACCTATGTGGCAGGGTCCTTACATCGTGAAGCATGTTTTACACAGAGGGTCTTATGAACTAGTAGATCATGATGGAATTTCCCTGGGAGAGCCCCAAAACGGGCTTTACCTTAAAAAGTACTACGCCTAGATCACCTAGCATCTGTACTTTGTACATTATTGTATTTTAGTTTGGTCTGTCTTTTTCTTTCGCGTGCTCGAGTCTTTACCGTTGCCACTCATAATTGTGCCTTTGTTTTCACGCGCAGATGACGTCTTCTTTTCCTATCTTTTTTGGGTTCATGGATGATTCCAGCCGACATACCCGGAACATTGCTTTGGCAGCATGGGTTATTTATTAGTTTGACGAGGTGTTGATTTCAGGAGGCATCTGTTTAGGACCAGCAACCAACAATATGGCAGAATACCACGTTGTCATTGGACTGTTGACCCAAGCCTCCTCCCTAGGTATCTCTCGTATCATTATTTACTTAGACTCCCAACTCGTGGTTTATCAACTCAACCGCATCTATGCTATCCGTAGTCCTATCCTGCTACTTCTACACTTACAAGTTCACCGTCTTGAATGAATGTTTGATTACATCGAATATAGACACATTCCAAGAGAACTTAATAGTGTTTTAGATTTGTTAGCTAATTATATCATGGATCGGTATCTAGCCCATAGATAAGATTCAAGGAAAGCAAAAAATGTACATTACATGTAAATTAAAACACATCACAGACATCATCATGTACAAATAATCGGCATCATAAAAACTCGAAACTGTATATATATATATATATATGGCGTGACTGAAATGTTTGCTTTACATCAAAAAGTGTGTAAAAGAGAAAAATATTGGGCCTTTCCACCCATACAACGTCGCCTGACAAGGCATACAAAACATGATCACCAGAGAGATTCTAATCTCCCCGCACTACGTTATGTTGTGAGTGACACACTACTACGCGCACTATGCACCTCAACAGAGAATTAACATTCTCCGATACTCCTACAGTGTGCCACTGCAGATGTAAAGGCACATCCCCCCTCCACAGAGGAGGGATGCCCATCGTAAGGCCTTGGAGGTTTCTTTCGACCTCCCGGAGACCCATCACTGGTACCACCGTATCTTCTGAAACTGGGGCACCTCCACGATGCCCTGCTACCAGTATATCAACGGGGCACACTGCTCCCTTGTTTCCATCTTGAAAACAAAACATCCGTTAGAACTCTTTTACATACCCAAAAAAATACATATACATCAAAAACTTAAAAAAAAATGGAAAACTTGACAAGGTATGGCTTAATATCTTACCTGACTCATCCCAGTATTCCCCCGCAGGAAAAATCAATTCCATACTCCCACAAAAGTCTACATCGACATAGGGGAAGTCCTCTATCCAGAGGTACTACCGTCTCAACTAGGCAAAGAAATCGCCAGTGAAGTGGAATTCTGACTCCGAAACTAGTCTTGGAGACAGACTAGTCCACCTCTCCATCCTAGGTTCGTCCACTGGTCATAATACCAGTGCTATCTGAGGCTGCATCTGAGGGATGCGCTCTAGGAAAAATGAGACCAAAAACGAGCCATAGCCGAACTGCTTCTGACCAGTCCTGTACCATGAGATCTGTTCCTTTACATTCTGAAGGAATGTTGCACTCCAATTGAACAGTGTTGGTTCTAAACTCTGAACACCATAGGCCACCTGTGATCTCGATGCCAAATGAGCACTAGTGCTACCGGTCATGCTTGTGATAGCAAATAATATAGATCGGAGAGGCAGATCTCGTATATCCTTGATAGGGATCCTGCCCCCTACCAACCTTGCTCCCGGAATGCAATGGCGTGCCAGATACACATCCACCTGCTCAAGTAATTCCCTCTGCCCAGTAAAATCTATAGGGACCCCTCTTTTTGAGAGGCCGATCAAAAAGTACACATCTTCCAACTCAATGGTTAGGAGTTGTGTACCAATACGGAATCCCTGTTCTGCAATGTCCCAAAGGCCAATCATGTGCTCAAGCAGTAGAATCTCTCTCTGCATTTTTTGCAATTTGAAAAACTTGAGCAAGCCACAAGCCCGCAAAGCGGCCCACGTACGAGGACTCCGTAGAGTGGCCAAATCATCCATCTCATGTTCCCTCTCTTTCCATTCAATCATGATTGCCGAAGACACCTACAAAACAAAAAATCAAGAATTTCGTTATTCCTCACGTTTTGGTGATTTCGAAGATTTTCAAAAAGCCTTTTAAAACATAAAACAAAATGCCCATGTTATCTAAAAGCAACCATTCACTCTTTTTAACCACCATGCCCTTTAATATTTTCCAAATAATGATTAAAACGTTTTAAAAATGCAAAACGACTTAGGGGGCTACGTGGGCATGTGGGGGAGAATTTCTATGAATTATTTGATAAAAATGACTGGTCTAACCAATTGCAAGGGTGTAGACATCCTAACAACCCTTCTCTAATGCATTTTTGTGAAAGAATCCCCCTATTTTACCAACTTTTAAGAAGAGGCCGATTTGGTTCAAAAGGGAGCGACCTAGGGCTTTGTGTTTTAAACAAATAATGCCATGAAAATCATTTTGAAACCATGTAATTGAAAGAGCAAGGTATGGGCACCTACTTGCTTCGAACGACGAGTGAAATGATCAATCGTAGCTCCGGCAGCGAGAAAAACAAGATTTGCTCCAAAATGGAATTCTCCACTACTCCAAAAACCTTGCAAATGAAATGGTAAATGAATTTTCAAATCATTTGTTATTTATAAAATTCCATTTTTTGCAAGGAATGGTTTTTTGGGTTTTCTCTAATGATGAAATGGATTCACTAAACTTTGGTTTGTAACTTTGGTATCGCAGGTTTCCTGGCAGTCCTGATCGGTGATTTACCTTGTCGCACTTATGAGCATAGTCTTAGTTCGTTCTCGAGCTCGACAACATGAGAACGTAACCGGGTAAACTTTTATCTCTTTTTCAGACCTGTCTGGATATGAAAACACGAAAAAGGAACCCCCCTGGAGTCTCCTTTAAACCCTTTTCAGACTCTCTAAATATGAAAATATTGTTGAGCGATCTTGCTTCCTTTCACGCTCGTTAAAAGGTCAGAAAGGGCGTCTTGCGAGCGATAGTTTAACTCTTTTTTGGTCTCATTGGACTACTGTACGAAAAAGGAACTGAGAGAGTTATCTTTTAAGTGTTTTTCCAAACTCTATAATCCTGAAAAACCTTCGAGTTTTCTGTCTTTGGACTCGTTAAAGCACACATCGACAGACCCATATGGGACCGATCCCTTACTTCTTTCGGTTCGTTAAACAAAGGAAGAGGAAATTACCGAAGGTGAGTTATATCGAGAATGTGTTATCCTCCTCGAGCTCATTAAATCAAAAAGAGGTACTCATCTATCTGGATGGGGGGAAAAATTGAAAGGAGCAAGCCAAGCAGTCTCTTGAGAACATCATCTAGCACTTCTTAGAGTCTCCCTTGAACACGACAATTTGTCACTTTGCATATATCATAATCCGCTGAACCTCTGCACTGAGCCAATCCTCCGAGTTCCTTTCACTCCTTTGGGTCACCCGATGCAATTCACAGTATCCATTGCATAGTTTTGGTCGATGTCATGTTTTGTTGTTGTGCCTCAGTGTTTAAGGGAAGTATCCGCCTCAAAAGTCAACCATCCCGAGTATCTTGTCTCAAAACCTGTTTCAGTCCATGATTCTTTTGATCTACCAATTACATCTTTATATATGTTTCGCGTCGTTGATGGGGGATACATCAAGGCCCTCCCTCGATGAGTCTATTCCTGTCGACTTCAACACATTATCCAGGAATTCGACTTAGAAAGTAATTAGTACTTTGGGACCTGCATGCCTCAATGGCAGGCCTCCTCACATTCGACAGTGGGTTTACACCATTGACCTCTGATCGAGTGATTCCACGGATGTTCGACCTCAGCTCATCTATTCACGTTCAGTGGAATGTACTAAGGTACCTTGGGAATCATTGACATTAATGGTGATCTCCCTCGCACTTGTTAACGGTTTCCCTCATTGACCGGTAATCAAGTGGTTTCTACCATGTTCGACGTCAAGACATCTATTCACATGGTGAGAATCGTATCACACTGGGATTGGTAAAGAAGACCCTGGGTTGAGCCATTGAGCCATCACTTTGATATATGCTTTGCCCAGGTTGCGAAGGAATTTTTTATTGGAAAAAGGACAAATACACTGTTACATAGATCCACTTTGTATTGGTCGTGGCTATGTCTTGTTATCTCGTAGATCCACTATGTATTCTTCGTGGCTATGATCAGTCCGAGTCATCAAAGTATAGATCCACATTGTATCTTCGGTGGCTATACCCTCTTATCAATACAATTATGGATCCGCATTGTATATTATGGTGGCCATGCCTTACAAGTCTCAATCACCCAAGCATAGGTATGCCTACCTTGGGTTTTGAAATATGTCATGATATTTGTTGGATGGTTGTGTGCAGCTTTTGTCAGTTTCTCCGAGTCTATACCCTTTCTTGAACGTCTACAAAGTATTTCAGTCATCAGTTCACATATTCCAACTTCATACTTTGGGGGGCATTCTGTTACACGTCAAAATTTCTTAGCTGGATAAGTGTCGCATTGTCCCTCTCAATTGTCGTAAGTGTCGCAACTGCCTTACAACTTTCGCAAGTGTCGCAAGTTGGTTACAAGTGTCACAAACGTTGTTTAATCATAATGTCATCATGACGACATTAAGGAGGCACTTAAAACATCTTATGTACTTGATTTTGAGAAGAAGAACTGGTTCAATGGAGTCAAATAACTCTTAACACCTGAACAAAGCTTTCAATCAAGAGTTTGGAGGGTGAACGCTCCCATGAAACAGCCTTAGGAGTGCTGACGCTCCCCTATAAGGCCTCAGGGAGCGTTATAACGCTCCCTCACCCCTTTGTAGGAGCGCTGCCCACTTTTGAAGCGTTGGCCCTCCCCCTAAGCATCTCAGGGACCGTTCTAGCGCTCTGATACCCCTTTTGAAGGAGCGCTCCCTAATCTGGGTCAGTTGTTAGCCCGTTGAGGAGAATGAGGAAAGGATCTGTCGAGATTAGGAGGAAATTGTGCTCGAATTCTTGGTTTCATCAACAGATCCCTGATCTAAGGAGGAAGTTCCTAACTTGTTCTAAACATAACTCAAGAGTTTAAGCTCCTCTTAACCTATATAAACAGGCTCTATGATGGTGGAAAGGGGGGAAGAATTGAATACATGAAACTTATGATCTTGGAGAAAACTCACAGTCAGCCAAAGGAGAGTGATCAGTGAAGCTGTTGTTATCCATATTGTGGAGCTTTCCGGCAAGGGTTATATGAAGGGGACTTGACGAAGCTGTCGCATTCGCATCTATGATTGTAAGTATTGTTGTCGTTATTCTCATCAATATGACATGCTTGGCCTGTTTCTTTCTAGTTTGTGTCTAATGTCACATGAACTTATCATTTAGTGATAGATCAATTTTCAAGCTAATATCAATAGAGTAGGAAGTGGTTGTATCTTGTTTTGTCCATAGAACTCAGCGAGGAGCAAAGTATTGGAGCGCAACTCAGAGCGTGCAGGCACAAACATCGATAACAGGTACGTCTATCATCCTTCCTTCTCATGTATTAGTTTAGGTGGATTTGAAAGGAAGTCAGTGTCCATGTTAAGCACTTTTCTGTCTGGGGTTAAGGTCAATCTCTAGAGGTGATCTACCTGTCCGCAGGGAGATTTTCCTACAACAATATGATTTTCTC
>ML827252.1:8261-52856 GCA_009831015.1 Picea engelmannii | reverse complement strand
TTGAAATCTTACCTGCTGATCAACATAAGACAACCTTCATCTGCCCTTGGGGAACTTTCGCCTACCGAAAGCTACCTTTTGGCCTTAAAAATGCTGGTGCTACTTTCCAGCGAGCCATGTCGTATGCTTTCCACGACATCAAAGATATAGTGGAACCTTACCTCGATGATTTACTCGCCCATTCATCCAACCGACCCGATCACATTGGTCACTCGTGGGCAATTTTTCTTCGATGTCATTTCTATCGTATTCGTCTGAACCCACATAAATGCATTTTTGCTGTCGAATCCGGCCGACTCCTCGGTTTCATCGTCTCCAAATACGGGATCAGGGTGGATCCCTTAAAGATCAAGGCCATTCTATCCTTACCCCCACCTACCAACTTAACCCAACTCCAAATTTTGCAAGGCAAAGCAAACTTTCTTTGTCGTTTCATCTGCAATTATGTCGAGATCACTAAAGGATTCATGCGGCTACTGCAAAAGAACATCCCTTTCATCTGGGATGACACTGCCCAATGGTCATTCGACACTCTCAAGCACGCTTTGACCCACGCTCCTTTGTTACATCCTCTCGAATATACAAAGGATTATATCCTTTACTTGGCCGCTTCTACTTCCACCATTGCAATGGTGTTAGTTCAAGAGGACTCTAACAACGAAGAACATGTGATTTATTATCTGAGAAAGATTTTATCTGGACCCAAACTCAGATATTCGCATGTTGAGAAATTGGCTATGGCAGTCGTCATTGTTGTCCAAAGGTTCCACCACTACATCTTATTACGCACCACCACGATAATCGCAGACTCCAACCCCATGTACCATGTCTTGACACGTCAAGTACTTGGGGGAAAATATTTGAAATGGATCGTTATTCTTCAAGAATTCGATATCGAGTTTACAAAGGCTAAAGCCAAAAAATCCTTGGTGTTTGCCGAGCTCATCTGTGCTCTCCTTTGTGCTGATGAAAACATTGAACCTAGAGATTCTCTCCCCGATGAATCTCTCTTCCTCATCAACACTTCTGATCCTTGGTATGGAGACATTATCCTCTACCTTCAAACTCAACGTTTTCAGCCCAACATCTCTCGCGAAGAGCGTCGACGCATCTGTCACCACTCTCACCGTTATCTCATCCTCGGCGACACTTTGTATCGCCGTGGTATTGACACCATCCTTCGGCGATGTCTGATTCACGAAGAGGATGAACGCATTTTGAACGATTGTCACCTTGGCGCCTGTGGCGGTCACCTTTCCGGGATGGCCACAGCCCAAAAAATCTTACGTGCCGGCTACTTTTGGCCCTCAATCTTCAAAGATTGCATCGAGGCCGTCAAAAAATTCCCACCCTGCCAAATCTTTAAAAAGAAGGCACGCACCCACCCTACTGCGCTGCACCCCATTATTGCCATCGACCCCTTTTCCAAATGGGGTATCGATTTCATGCAGTGTAAGCCTACCTCAGCCGGGGGGCTTGGTTACATCATCGTCGTCGTCGACTACTTCACCAAATGGGTTGAGGCTATGCCTACCTTCCTGAACGATGGTCATACTGCAACTCTATTCCTCTTCAACCACATCATTACTTGTTTTGGTATACCACATGCCATTGTCACCGACCATGGTGCACACTTTAAAAACCAGATGATGAGCGAGTTACATGTCAAATTGGGTTTTCTCCATGAAAACTCATCCCCTTACTACCCTCAAGCGAACGGGCAAGTTGAAGCTACCAACAAAGTCCTAAAAACCATGATCCAATGCATGGTAGGGGAAAACAAGACATCATGGCATTTACAATTGTTTTCCGCTCTCTGGGCCTATTGCACTTCTATGAAAAACTCAACTGGATTCACTCCTTTCCAGTTGTTCTATGGCATTGAAGTCGTCCTACCAATCGAGTGCGAGATTCCATCACTAAAATTGAAAGTAGAACTCCTGCCCCATACTTTTGCGGAAGAAGAACGATTCTTGTATCTATCCAAGCTGGACGAAACATGCCGCGATGCTTCTCTCGTTAATGAGGCACATCAAAAACGAATTAAGAGTCAATATGACAAATCCATCCAACCTCGAGCCTTTGCAGAAGGATACTTAGTCCTCGTTTATGACCAAGCACACAATAAATTGGGAACAAGAAAGTTAGAACCTATGTGGCAGGGTCCTTACATCGTGAAGCATGTTTTACACAGAGGTTCTTATGAACTAGTAGATCATGATGGAATTTCCCTGGGAGAGTCCCAAAACGGGCTTTACCTTAAAAAGTACTACTCCTAGATCACCTAGCATCTGTACTTTGTACATTATTGTATTTTAGTTTGGTGTGTCTTTTTCTTTCGCATGCTCGAGTCTTTACCGTTGCCACTCATGACTGTGCCTTTGTTTTCACGCGCAGATGACGTCTTCTTTTCCTATCTTTTTTGGGTTCATGGATGATGCCAGCTGACATACCCGGAACATTGCTTCGGCAGCATGGGTTATTTATTAGTTTGACAAGGTGTTGAGTTCAGGAGGCATCTGTTTAGGACCAGCAACCAACAACATGGCAGAATACCACGTTGTCATTGGACTGTTGACCCAAGCCTCTTCCCTAGGTATCTCTCGTATCATTATTTACTTAGACTCCCAACTCATGGTTTATCAACTCAACCGCATCTATGCTATCTGTAGTCCTATCCTGCTACTTCTTCACTTACAAGTTCACCGTCTTGAACGAATGTTTGATTACATCGAATATAGACACATTCCAAGAGAACTTAATAGTGTTTCAGATTTGTTAGCTAATTATATCATGGATCGGTATCTAGCCCATAGATAAGATTCAAGGAAAGCAAAAACTATACATTACATGTAAATTAAAACACATCACAGACATCATCATGTACAAATCATCGGCATCATAAAAACTCGAAACTGTATATATATATATATATATATATATATATATATATATATATATATATGGCGTGACTGAAATGTTTGCTTTACATCAAAAAGTGTGTAAAAGAGAAAAATATTGGGCCTTTCCACCCATACAACGTCGCTTGACAAGGCATACAAAACATGATCACCGGAGAGATTCTAATCTCCCCGCACTACGTTATGTTGTGAGTGACACACTACTACGCGCACTACGCACCTCAATAGAGAATTAACATTCTCTGATACTCCTACAGTGTGCCACTGCAGATGTAAAGGCACATCCCCCCTCCGCAGAGGAGGGATGCCCATTGTAAGGCCTTGGAGGTTTCTTTCGACCTCCCGGAGACCCATCATTGGTACCACCGTATCTGCTGAAACTGGGGCACCTCCACGATGCCCTGCTACCGGTATATCAACGGGGCACACTGCTCCCTTGTTTGCATGTTGAAAACAAAACATCTGTTAGAACTCTTTTACATACCCAAAAAAGTACATATACATCAAAAACTTAAAAAAAAATGGAAAACTTGACAAGGTATGGCTTAATCTCTTACCTGACTCGTCCCAGTCTTCCCCCACAGGAAAAATCAAGTCCATACTCCCACAAAAGTATACATCGGCATAGGGGAAGTCCTCTATCCAGAGGTACTACCATCTCAACCAGGCAAAGAAATCGCCAGTGAAGTGGAATTCTGACTCTGAAACTAGTCTTGGAGACAGACTAGTGCACCTCTCCATCCTAGGTTCGTCCACTGGTCATACTACCAGTGCTATCTGAGGCTGCATCTGAGGGATGCGCTGTAGGAAAAATGAAACCAAAAACGAGCCATAAGCCGAACTGCTTCTGACCAGTCCTGCACCATGAGATCTGTTCCTTTACATTCTGAAGGAATGCTGCACTCCAATTGAACAGTGTTGGTTCTAAACTCTGAACACCATAGGCCACCTGTGATCTCGATGCCAAATGAGCACTAGTGCTACCGGTCATTCTTGTGATAGCAAATAATATAGATCAAAGAGGCAGATCTCATATATCCTTGATAGAGATCCTTCCCCCTACCAACCTTGCTCCCGGAATGCAGTGGCGTGTCAGATACACATCCACCTGCTCAGGTAATTCCCTCTGCCCAGTAAAAGCTATAGGGACCCCTCTTTTTGAGAGGTCGGTCAAAAATTACACATCTTCCAACTCAATGGTTAGGAGTTGTGTACCAATATGGAATCCCTGTTCTGCAACGTCCCAAAGGCCAATCATGTGCTCAAGCAGTAGAATCTCTCTCTGCATTTTTTGCAATTTGAAAAAATTGAGCAAGCCACAAGCCCGCAAAGCGGCCCACGTACGAGGACTCCGTAGAGTGGCCAAATCATCCATCTCATGTTCCCTCTCTTTCCATTCAATCATGATTGCCGAAGACACCTACAAAACAAAAAATCAAGAATTTCGTTATTCCTCACGTTTTGGTGATTTCGGCGATTTTCAAAAAGCCTTTTAAAACATAAAACAAAATGCCCATGTTATCTAAAAGCAACCATTCACTCTTTTTAACCACCATGCCCTTTAATATTTGCCAAATAATGATTAAAACGTTTTAAAAATGAAAAACGACTTAGGGGGCTACGTGGGCATGTGGGGGAGAATTTCTATGAATTATTTGATAAAAATGATTGGTCTAACCAATTGCAAGGGTGTAGACATCCTAACAACCCTTCTCTAATGCATTTTTGTGAAAGAATCCCCCTATTTTACCAACTTTTAAGAAGAGGCCGATTTGGTTCAAAAGGGAGCAACCTAGGGCTTTGTGTTTTAAACAAATAATGCCATGAAAATCATTTTGAAACCATGTAATTGAAAGAGAAAGGGATGGGCACCTACTTGCTTCGAACGACGAGAGAAATGATCAATCGTAGCTCCGGAAGCGAGAAAAACAAGATTTGCTCCAAAATGGAATTCTCCACTACTCCAAAAACCTTGCAAATGAAATGGTAAATGAATTTTCAAATCATTTGTTATTTATAAAATTCCATTTTTTGCAAGGTATGGTTTTTTGGGTTTTCTCTAATGATGAAATGGCTTCACTAAACTTTGGTTTGTAGCTTTGGTATCGCAGGTTTCCTGGCAGTCCTGATCAGTGATTTACCTTGTCGCACTTATGAGCATAGTCTTAGTTCGTTCTCGAGCTCGACAACATGAGAACGTAACCGGGTAAACTTTTATCTCTTTTTCAGACCTATCTGGATATGAAAACACGAAAAAGGAACCCCCCTGGAGTCTCCTTTAAACCCTTTTCAGACTCTCTAAATATGAAAAGATTGTTGAGCGATCTTGCTTCCTTTCACGCTCGTTAAAAGGTCAGAAAGGGCGTCTTGCGAGCGATAGTTTAACCCTTTTTTGGTCTCATTGGACTACTGTACGAAAAAGGAACTGAGAGAGTTATCTTTTAAGTGTTTTTCCAAACTCTATAATCCCGAAAAACCTTTGAGTTTTCTGTCTTTGGACTCGTTAAAGCACACATCGACAGACCCATATGGGACCGATCCCTTACTTCTTTCGGTTCGTTAAACAAAGGAAGAGGAAATTACCGAAGGTGAGTTATATTGAGAATGTGTCATCCTCCTCGAGCTCATTAAATCAAAAAGAGGTACTCATCTATCTAGATGGGGGGGAAAATTGAAAGGAGCAAGCCAAGCAGTCTCTTGAGAACATCATCTAGCACTTCTTAGAGTCTCCCTTGAAGAAGACAATTTGTCACTTTGCATATATCATAATCCGCTGAACCTTTGCAATGAGCCAATCCTCCGAGTTCGTTTCACTCCTTTGGGTCACCTGACACAATTCACAGTATCCATTGCATAGTTTTGGTCGATGTCATGTTTTGTTGTTTTGCCTCAGTGTTTAAGGGAAGTATCCGCCTCAAAAGTCAACCATCCCGAGTATCTTGTCTCAAAACCTGTTTCAGTCCATGATTCTTTTGATCTACCAATTACATCTTTATATATGTTTCACGTCGTTGATGGGGGATACATCAAGGCCCTCCCTCGATGAGTCTATTCATGTCGACTTCAACACATTATCCAGGAATTCGACTTAGAAACTAATTAGTACTTTGGGACCTGCATGACTCAATGGCAGGCCTCCTCACATTCGACAGTGGGTTTACACCATTGACCTCTGATCGAGTGATTCCACGGATGTTCGACCTCAGCTCATCTATTCACGTTCATTGGAATGTACTAAGGTACCTTGGGAATCATTGACATTAATGGTGATCTCCCTCGCACTTGTTAACGGTTTCCCTCATTGACCGGTAATCAAGTGGTTTCTACCATGTTCGACGTCAAGACATCTATTCACATGGTGAGAATCGTATCACACTGGGATTGGTAAAGAAGACCCTGGGTTGAGCCATTGAGCCATCACTTTGATATATGCTTTGCCCAGGTTGCGAAGGAATTTTTTATTGGAAAAAGGACAAATACACTGTTACATAGATCCACTTTGTATTGGTCGTGGCTATGTCTTGTTATCTCGTAGATCCACTATGTATTCTTCGTGGCTATGATCAGTCCGAGTCATCAAAGTATAGATCCACATTGTATCTTCGGTGGCTATACCCTCTTATCAATACAATTATGGATCCGCATTGTATATTATGGTGGCCATGCCTTACAAGTCTCAATCACCCAAGCATAGGTATGCCTACCTTGGGTTTTGAAATATGTCATGATATTTGTTGGATGGTTGTGTGCAGCTTTTGTCAGTTTCTCCGAGTCTATACCCTTTCTTGAACGTCTACAAAGTATTTCAGTCATCAGTTCACATATTCCAACTTCATACTTTGGGGGGCATTCTGTTACACGTCAAAATTTCTTAGCTGGATAAGTGTCGCATTGTCCCTCTCAATTGTCGTAAGTGTCGCAACTGCCTTACAACTTTCGCAAGTGTCGCAAGTTGGTTACAAGTGTCACAAACGTTGTTTAATCATAATGTCATCATGACGACATTAAGGAGGCACTTAAAACATCTTATGTACTTGATTTTGAGAAGAAGAACTGGTTCAATGGAGTCAAATAACTCTTAACACCTGAACAAAGCTTTCAATCAAGAGTTTGGAGGGTGAACGCTCCCATGAAACAGCCTTAGGAGTGCTGACGCTCCCCTATAAGGCCTCAGGGAGCGTTATAACGCTCCCTCACCCCTTTGTAGGAGCGCTGCCCACTTTTGAAGCGTTGGCCCTCCCCCTAAGCATCTCAGGGACCGTTCTAGCGCTCTGATACCCCTTTTGAAGGAGCGCTCCCTAATCTGGGTCAGTTGTTAGCCCGTTGAGGAGAATGAGGAAAGGATCTGTCGAGATTAGGAGGAAATTGTGCTCGAATTCTTGGTTTCATCAACAGATCCCTGATCTAAGGAGGAAGTTCCTAACTTGTTCTAAACATAACTCAAGAGTTTAAGCTCCTCTTAACCTATATAAACAGGCTCTATGATGGTGGAAAGGGGGGAAGAATTGAATACATGAAACTTATGATCTTGGAGAAAACTCACAGTCAGCCAAAGGAGAGTGATCAGTGAAGCTGTTGTTATCCATATTGTGGAGCTTTCCGGCAAGGGTTATATGAAGGGGACTTGACGAAGCTGTCGCATTCGCATCTATGATTGTAAGTATTGTTGTCGTTATTCTCATCAATATGACATGCTTGGCCTGTTTCTTTCTAGTTTGTGTCTAATGTCACATGAACTTATCATTTAGTGATAGATCAATTTTCAAGCTAATATCAATAGAGTAGGAAGTGGTTGTATCTTGTTTTGTCCATAGAACTCAGCGAGGAGCAAAGTATTGGAGCGCAACTCAGAGCGTGCAGGCACAAACATCGATAACAGGTACGTCTATCATCCTTCCTTCTCATGTATTAGTTTAGGTGGATTTGAAAGGAAGTCAGTGTCCATGTTAAGCACTTTTCTGTCTGGGGTTAAGGTCAATCTCTAGAGGTGATCTACCTGTCCGCAGGGAGATTTTCCTACAACAATATGATTTTCTCTGAATCCAAGATATTGATTTCTAGTCTTAGGATAGTACTAGACTTTCGGTCCCTAAGCAACAAGTAGACTACAGTCCACACGAGTGGAGATTGAGTGAGATTTTACCTTGTCATAATTTTGAGGCAATCTCTAAACTGAGCTTATCCCTATCACACATATGTCGTGAGTTATTTTGTGTACTTCTTACTATTCCAAAAAGATTATTTCAGTCATTTCAAACCAAACTGTTAAAGCGATATATGGTAAAATCACCCAATGCATGTATGTTGCTGGCGATATTGAACTTATTACGGTATCATTTATGGTTAAAATTGATAGTAAAAGAACACGGTTCTTTATTCACTAATCTTGGTTACTACTAAGTACACCACCACTGAATTTAAAGGACTGATTAGATGTTGTAGTCAAGAATAAATTCCATCCTAAAAATTATTACTTGCCAAGAATTCTTTAACCAAGTTCGTTGCGTCTGGTTGTGGGTGTTTTGCCTTCTCACTACTGCCTAGTGCGTTTGCATCTTAATCCCAGTGAATTTTATTAGAGCATTAATCTTGGAGTCTTAGCCCAAAGCTCCTCTATGTTGGGCCATCAATTTTTCCAAGCGTTTTACCTCCTTCACTCAACAAATTTACCCCAGTTCACCCTGCAAATTACTTGTAAATTTTCCCAGTGTTTTCACCTCTCACACTCAACGATTTTATTCCTTGGTTTCCTCTAAGTTTAGCGTGGGAAATCCTTGGCGTCTACTCCTTTATTCCTTTCATTTTTGGGGGAAAGATATTTATTATTTTTGATTTTTCACTTCTGCATTTACCTCCTTTATTCCCTATGATGTCATTTATCCTTCTCTTAAATTTTTTTTTTACCGGAACACTGCCAACGCAAGTGTTATGCATTTTTACTTGGGAAATGAATTACTTCTTCAGTTGATGATGGTGACCCCACTTAAGATACTCGAATGCAGTTAAGCTAGCTAAATGAATTACTTGGTGCGTAATCCTTAAAATAGGGAGAAGCGCTATAGAGATTTCCTCTAGAATATCACTTGGAACATGAAAGGATATATTGTATTGGTTTCATTATTATAACTTGCTATTTGAAAGGAAGGGATGTTCAAGAGCCTTTAAAGGTACAAAGAATATTAATAAAAAGGGTAATGGGGTTAGACTTATTCTTGGGGTCAAGAATAGCGGTATTGATTTAGATTGCATCCTTATATTGATGTTGGATTTGTAGTAGAACTTTCGTTCGTGCCTTGAAATTGATGATTTAGAACGATTGATTGTGTGACTAGATTATCTGCACCTTGGAAATAGGGTTAATGATTAAATGCTTAAGTGTTTAGCCTTGGAATTATAATGTAAACGATCACTTTATCTTTTAGACTTCATGCGCCTTGGATTTTGTTGTGATTAATAGTTAGATTTTGCGCGCATTGAATTTTGATGAGGCATGTATTTTTAGGTGATTAATTTTAAACACGTGCCATGAATGATGTATGGTTTATGGTTTATATTTTACTTTTCTTATGCGTAAAGATAAAAAAATAATTAAGGTAATTATTGATTGTTGGGATATTTCTTCTTGCGCGAAATGAAAGGTCGATGTAATGATTGGTTGATGGTCATTTACTTCTTGCGCCCAATTTTTTTTTTTTTTGCCTATTGTAAATCATTGGTTGGGCGTAACGGTGGGGTGTTACATATGGTATTAGAGCAAGTTCAACCCTGTGACTATGGATCATCACACCTTCCACTGTATTAAACCCTTGGTTATTAATTTAGCACTAATTAAAATTTTATCTTGCCCATACTGGTAATCTTGGTTAGAGGATGTCGCGGAGGCTCACGATGTGGTGCTAGGGGAGGAGGTTTGATGCCTCTAGTGGAACCCACGCCATGGGGGTCTAACCCCAAGGAGAAGAACAAGTATTGGGGGTGATAATATTGTTGTGGAGGATGCGGTTAGTTTGATGAGGCCCTTCGAGAGGATGTCAAAGGCCTTGATTAACAATCTAGATAAAGATTAGGCTAGGGCACCTGTACCCCCCAAGGGTCCATAGTGCACCCCCACCAGTATTGGTAGTGTTCACAGAGAACTCGAGAAGGTCAAGTTTCCTGAGTTATTGGGTGCCACGGATGACGTAGCCACTGAGACATTGTTGGAGAACATGGCGATGTACTTCGCACCTAGCAACTACACCTCCAACATGAAATTCCGCATGGTGGTATTTCAGCTAAAGGGGAGTGCTCTTCTATGGTGGAAGATGCTCCTACCAAAACTGAACATGGACGTCAAAGACATGTCATGGGAACTGTTTGAGGAGCAGTTCTGGAAGAGGTATTTCTCAAAGGAATTAATTGAGCGCCAGATCAATGAGTTCAACCACTTGCCACAAGGTGGTTGTATGGTGCCTAAGTATGAGGCCTGATTCATGGAGTTGCTTAGGTATGATCCACATCTAAACATTGAGAAGCTCAAGGTCAACAAGTTTGTGTTTGACCATAACATTAGCATTCATGCAAAGGTGAGGATCCTCATGGCTCAGACATTGCGCGATGCAGTCCAAAAGGCCCTCATTGCTGAGGAAGAGATGAATAATGAGGGTCAAGGTAGGACTCCTGCAAGACCGAATGGACGAAAAATGTCAGGTGCGTAGCAACATCAAATACCAATGCAACATACATCAAGGTATCAGGATACATCATGAGGATCCACGTTCACGACGCCTCGATGACCGACTGCTCAACTAGGAACTCCCTATAAAGGATCACCACATCAACAACCATGTCTTCCGCAACAACGATTGTTTAGGCCTGTTCAAGATGATTTTAGCTATGTGAAAATGGATTTGGGAACTAAGAACAAGGTTGAAGGTTACATACTGTAGCTTCAACCTGGGATTTTTTGTGACGAAGGCCAACTTGTATGTCACAACATTAGGATCTTATGTTGTCATGATCGGTATGGACTGGTTGGAATCGCATGATGCGATACTCAACTGTAAGACAAAATGGTTAAGTTTGACCGATGATGAGGGAAAAATATGAATGATTGTAGGAAGATACCAAGGAGTTTCCCTAAGGTTCATTACTTCCCTATAGCTACAGAACAACATGCGCAAAGGATACAAGCTATATGCAATACTAGTGCTGAATGATAAGGGCGTGGAAAAAGGATTAGAAAACCTTTCAGAAGTACGATAGTTTTCGGATGTGTTCCTAGAAGAGTTACTGGGTTTGCCACCGAAAAGAGAGGTGGAAGTCACCATCGGCTTAAGACCTGGAACTGAACTGATAGAAATAACGCCTTATTGGGTGTCGACCCCTGAGTTACAGGACTAAAGGAACTATTGGACCTAGGACTTGCATCCAGGTATGTCACCTTGGGGTGCATCTATTATTTTCATACGGAAGAAGGATGACTTGTGAAGACTCTGTATTGATTTTCGTCAATCGAATAAGGCAACGATTAAGAACCAATATATTTTGCCAAGAATAGATGATTGTTGACTGAATGAAAGGCACGACGGTGCTTTTGAAGATCAACCTGAGATCAGGATATCACCGATTACGTATCAATGAGGAAGATATTCCTAAGACCGCTTTCAATATGAGGTTCATAAGTTACGAGTTTACCATTTTACTGTTTGGACTAACAAACACCCCAAGGGTATTCATGAGATTTATGAATGGGGTGTTCTAAGAGTACTTGGAAAAAATTGTTCAAGTAATCATTGACGACATTAAATACAATCTTGGAAGATGGAGGAGCATGACGAGCACTTGCACTTGGTACTGCAGTGTCTGCGAGAGAACAAATTGTATGGGAAATTGTCTAAATGCTCATTTTGTCAATTGAAGATTCACCACTTAGGGCTTGTCATCTCCGATGAAGGTATCATTATGGATCCAACAAAGGTCGAGGCTATTATGAGATGGGTTGTGCTGATGAATGTCCCCGAAGTGCGTATATTCATGGGTTTAGCGGTATACTATCGACGATTTGTCAAGGGTTTTCCACAGAATTGCAAAAGAAGACCAAGAATTTGTTTGGACCAAGAAATGCACATAGGAATTTCTGAGGCTCAAGGAACTGTTGACAACAACACCGATACTAAAGGTACCTGACATGTATGCAGACTTCTTGGTATGCACTGACACGTCCAAGGAAGGCTTAGGCAGAGTCTTGATGCAAGGTGGTCGAGTGATAGCTTAAATCTTGAGAAAGTTGAGAAGGCATGAGGAGAACTATGTAATGCATGATTTGGAGTTTTTAGCCATTGTATGTGCCTTGATAGTTTGGAGACACTACCTTATTGGAAGAAATTTCAAACTAAAAATGGACCACTGTGGTCTACAACACATCTTTACGCAAAGAGAGTTGAACGCGCAACAATGATGTTGGTTGGAATTGCTTAGTGCGTACGATTTCAAGATTACTTACATAAAGGGAACAATGAATAGAGTGGTAGATGCATTGATTTGGATCTCACGCATGTTTTCGATGATGCCTCTTCAAATGAATATACGTGAAAATATTTTAACTTTAGAACACGACGATGACTGGTATAAGGAGGTCAAGGATTTTATTGGACAACACACAATGATGGTACCAAAATTTGAGCAATTTACTGTGGACAACGATAGATTATTGAGATTTAGAGGTCTAATTTACGTTCCACCCAACGATGAGTTGAGAAGTTTTATCCTAAACAAGGCTCATAGAGAAGTGTACATGGATCATCCTTGAGTCACGAATATGAGGGAAAACCTTAAACCCTTATTCTTATGGAAAGGAATGAAGGAAGACATAGTCAACTATATGGACATATGTCTAAAATGTCAGTAGGTGAAGGCTGAACATAGACACTTGGTAGGAATACTACAACCACACACTATCATAGAATCGAAATGGGAGGTCATTTCGATGGATTTCATTGTTGGATTGCCACTGACGGCAATGAGACACAACTTGATTTTTCTGGTAGTCGACACTTTGACGAAGAGTGATCATTTTATTCCTGTGTGTATGACATATCAGGCACCTGACATAGCCAGAGTTTTCATCAGTGAGATTGTGAGGCTACATGGAGTTCCTAAGAGGATTACATCCGATAGAGGATCGGTTTTTACAGGACGATTTTAGACTAGTTTCCAAGAGGCCTTGGGAACACAACTTAATTTTAGTATTGCGTATAACCCGGAAATAGATGGTAAGACTGAGTGAAACAACCAAATCTTGGAGGATATGTTGCATATGTATATGATGGACCAATAGAAGCATTGGGAATAATTATTTCCACTGGTAGAATTTGCAAATAACAACAATTATCAAAGCACCATTAAGATGGTCCCTTTCAAGTTTCTTTATGGGTGACCATGTCAAATAACTTTGAGTTTGGATCAACTTGAGGATAAGGTCCTGGTGGGACCAAAATAGATCCAAGAAATAGAATATCAAATGAAAAAAATAAGACAAAGGATCAAGGAAATGCATGATCAACATAAGAGATATATCGATGTGCATCGTGTCAATCGTAGTTATGAAGTTGGCGATCAAGTATTCTTGCGGGTGAAACCACATAAGAGTTTGATAAAGTTTGGAAAGGGTGCTAAACTCTCTCCTAGGTTCATGGGACATTTCGATATTGTGGAAATGAAGGGGTTTGTGGCCTATTGAATAGCCTTGGCTAATTCTTTGATGCATATGCACAATGTTTTTCACATATATGTTTTGAGACATTATGTTAGTGATGCTACACATGTTATTGACATGAGTACCTTGCAAGTATTTGACAAGGGTGCGCTCACGGAGGAGCCAATCCACATCCTGGAGCATCGCATTTGATAGCTACGACGTCGAACAATAGATCAGGTCAAGTTCTAGTGGGACAACTATAGTCCACACTCGACGACCTGGGAGGACTTATATGATATGCCTCAATAGTTACCATTTTTGTTGATAGATAGACTTATGATATTGCGATACACTTTATTTCGACACTTATTTACTGTGAAACTTCAAGATGAAGTTTAAAACAAGAGGGGGTGTATGTAACATCCTGCTCTTGCGCATAGTGAGTAGACTTATTCTTTGAGGAAACTTGCGTGCAAGTGATCCGGTACTTTATACGATTGGTTGTTGTGATTATGATTATGAGATATTGTGGATTTGATGATATGTTATTTTGTTGAATTTACATAGACAGGTGCTATTGATTGGGTTCTCTTGAGTGTGCATGAATCTAGAAATTAAGGATGCAGAGGCGTCGATGAAACCCCTTGGACTCTGGATCGAGTCAGGGAGTAGACTGATAGGGTTTGAATGTTGTTTATGTGACATAGGTACAAATGATTAGATGTTATGATGATTGATTATTATTGCTAACATTATTCGTTGATGGATGCAGGGTGACGATATCTTGCTGACCAGAATCACATTTAGAGTAGAGGGGTCACGCACGACAACTAGAAACATTAAGGGAGTGGCGTGGAAACAATCCTTCCATAGCCTACTAGCACTCCCATCGTGGATCGAACTGTAGGTTAATGATTACCTAGTTCAAAAAGACCCATGATGTCTTGAGGGAAGACTGTGACAGTCGCTCACGATGATTCTAAGGGGTGTGCAATAAGGTAGGGGCCTTATTCCTTAGAGGCCCTTAGTCTCCCACAATATCACCTAGTGGAGTATTGACTCCAGGGGTTTGACATCTACCAAATTCAATCAAGAGGCGAGTGGAACCCTTGGAGCACGTAGTGCGTCTTGAAGGGCACGTCGCACAAAGAAAATGAAGGAGGCGAGTGACACCCTTGGAGCACGTAGTGCATCCTGAAGGGAACATCACAATTTTAACTATGATAAATTAGTAAACCTAGTGTCTAGAAAATTATGCCTCCTTAGGACCTGGTCGGCCTTAAAATGAATGGCGTGATAAGTAAAGTTTAATAAGAATTTTTCCCTTAAAAATTGTCGTCCAACCTAGGGAAATTAAAACCTGGGTCTAAGTAGAACATGTGGATAAAGAAAAACTAATTAAACATGTAACACAAAGGGGGGTAAGAAATTCAAACTTAATTATTGAAGTAATTTTTTTTATAATGGAGGATTAAATTTATTAAAAGGGTAAGTAGTTGTTTTTATCTACACTTGCTAAATTGATTTTTTTTGTTAAAAAGGAAAAAGGGGGAAACTTAAAAGAAAAAAGAAACTTAAAGAAAAATGGAAACTCAAAGAAAATGAGAAACTTAAAGAAAAAGATGAATGTCTAACTTAGTAAGGAATCTTGCCTTTGGAACTTTCTATTTATGAACTCAAATAGGAATTAAGCAAGGCATAAGTCATTTAAGAATTGTAAGGTAATTTTGGGACGCCGAGGAGCACTTTTAGGAATTCTTTTAGGTGCATGAGAGAAATAAGAATATTTAATTATTTAATAAAATTGATTTTCTGGTGCAACTAGGGTATTAAGCGACATGTGTACGGGGGAAGTTTTTCGAAATTAATTAAATGAAAAATGAATCTAATGAGGGTTTTGGGAAACTAATGACTAGGAAAACTCTATAAAAAGGATGGTTGATTAAGATTGCGGATCACATCTAGCTTGTGTAATGTTACGCTGCTGAAATTTTATCTTGATCGAACTTATCTTGTGGGAGTTAGTATACCTAGTCGGGTAACAAGTGGTAACTCGACCTTGCGAGACAAGTTGGGTACACATGCGCACAATTTGTATTAAGTAATAGCTCAATTTCTTATTCATAGGTTTATTTACTATTGAAATCTCGCTTGTGTAGATGCTATGAAAAGAAAAAGACCGTGTTTTGGTCTACCATCTTTCACTCCGGTGTTAAATATTTAGATTCAAATGCCTTACTTTCCTGTGCACGGATAATAAGTGAAGGATAATTTCTTTGCCCAACAAATCCCTTGTTGTGTACAACGAAAATGTTTTTTTATTTATCCACATTTCTAGTTGTTTTATTCAGCCAATTTATTTTGTGATTGCCCAGTTAATTCCTTATTGTGTACCACATAATGCTTCTTTATTTCTCTACAATTAATGTTTTTTAATATGGGTCGATCCTTGCTTGATTATACAATGCTCGTTGGTATTGTTATATGTTGTTTTATAGTATGCAGATCCTTCCTTGATTTGTTGACTCGTTGGTCTTAAGATGATATGCTCATTGTAAAACATAGGTTCAACTAGCTAATCCAATTCATATATTTACTTAATAACTATGTTGTAAATTAGTTCGAATGATTCCAATGATATGAATTAGATTTTGTGCTAATTGATTTTTGTAATAATTAGACTCGCAACAAGAAATTTTTCGTGGTTAAAATCTTATGCGATATATGGTAAAAGCACCCAACGCATGTATTTTGCTGGCAATATTGAACTTATTACGGTATCGTTTATGGTTAAAATTAAGATTACAAGGACTCGGTTCTGCTTTCAATAATCTTGTTTACTACTAAGTAAACCATCACTAACTTTAAAGGAACGATTAGATGTTGTAGTCAAGAAGTAATTTCGTCCTAAAAATTATTAGTTGCACATAATTCGTTAACCAAGTTCGTTGTGTCTGGTTGTGGGCGTTTTGCCTTCACACTGCTGCCTAGTGCATTTTCACCTTGATCCCAGTGAATTTTTATCAGAGAATTAATCTTGGAGTTTTAACCCGAAGCTCCTCTGTGTTGGGCCATCGATTTTACCCAGCATTTTACCCCTTCACTCAGCGAATTTACTTCAGTCAACCCTACGCATTACTTGGAAATTTGCCCAGCGTTTTTACCTCTCACACTCAACAATTTTATTCCTTGGTTTCCTCCGAGTTTAGTATGGGAAACCCTTGGCGTCTACTCCTTTATTCCCTGCATTTTTCGAGGCAAGAGATTTCTTATTTCCGAGTTTAGACTTCTGCGTTTACCACCTTTATTCCCTACGATGTCATTTCTCCTTCTCTTAAAAATTTGTTTCACCGGAGCGCAAGTGTTACGCCTTTTTCCTTGGGAAATGAATTACTTCTTCAGTTGACGATGGTGACACCACTTCAGATACTTGGACGCATTTAAGCTAGCTAAATGACTTACTTGGTGCGTTATCCTTAAAATAGGGAGAAGCGCTATAGAGATTTCCTCTAGAATATCACTTGAAACATGAAATGATATATTGTATTGGAAGGCATATATTGTATTGGTTTCATTATTATAACTTTCTATTTGAAAGGAGGGGATGTTCAAGAGCCTTTAGACATACCAAGAATATTAATAAAAAAGGTACTGGTGTTAGACTTACTCTTGGGGTCAAGAATAGAGGTATTGATTTAGATTGCATCCTTATATCGATGTTGGATTTGTAGTAGAACTTTCGGCCGCGCCTTGAAATTGATGATTTAGAACGATTGATTGTGTGACTAGATTACCTATGCCTTGGAAAGGGGTTAATTATTAAATGCATAAGTGTTTAGCCTTTCTTGCGCGCATTGGAATTATAATGTAAATGATCTTTTTAGCTTTTAAACTTCATGCGCCTTGGATTCTGCTATGATTAATAGTTAGATTTTGCGTGCATTGAATTTTGATGAAGCATGTATTTTTAGGTGATTAATTTTAAACGCGCGCCTTGAATGATGTATGGTTTATTGTTTAGATTTTACTTTTCTTACGCGCAAAGATTAAAAAAGAATTAAGTTAATGATTGATTGTTGGGATATTTCTTCTTGTGCGAAATGAAATATCGATGTAATGATTGGTTGATGGTCATTTACTTCTTGTGCCCAATTTTTTTTTCTTATCTGTTGTAAGTCATTGGTTGGGCGTAACGGAGGAGTGTTACACTCGTTTAAAGGTAAAGTAATATTCAAGGAGTTCGGCTTATTGAGATAGGTGGTGTAATCATCTTTACTTCAATTTAGAAATCATTGCTAGCTATCAAATCTTAAGTAAGGGATTTACGGGGTATAAATTACTTTAATCTTAGGTTATGGTGGGCATGCAAAATCGTTGATGCTAAGCTTCCAGGAAGACCTTGAGGGATATGAAATCTAAGGCGGTGCACCACTAAACTGGGAGACAATCTCAAGAAGGGATTGTCGTATTAATAAAGGCATGGGTACATTCTGGGCAAGGAGAGATCGCCAACATCCACTGTAACGATTTCAGGGAGCCCAAGTAATCACTAGCAATAGTAAGGGAAAAAATTTCATGATTGTGAGAGGATTATGTCCAAGATGCAAGGAACCAAGGTAAAACATTGGTGGACACTAACCGATTTTCCAGTGCCCAGGAAATTCCCTGACAGTCAAGAAATGAATTACAGGAGTATGGAAGTTCGCTCTAGTGAAAGAGATCAATAAATTTCCTTATCAGGAAGATTTATTTTCGGCGCTGGAAGATATTCTCCCATCAGATGAGAGAGCATCAAGTTCAATTGAAACATAACTCAAAAGAATTCGGTTGAAGAGCCAACTGGTGAGAGAGAGCTATGTGGTTAGCTCTTTGTATACTCCTTCCACGCGAAGATTCTCTACAGCTGAAATCTAGAGGAAGAACAATCGACTGCAGTCTTGAATTGTTAGAGGGATTCCAGAAGGTTCAACTAGAAACCAGTAGATAAAACATTTTACTACCCCAACCGCTAAAGAATACGGATTTAGATACACCATACCGGAAGGGGAGATCAATCCTGTGGGGATTGGTTAAAATCGACAGAAAACTCAACTACCCAATCTGAAATTTAGCTCAGAAAAAGGGGGGGTCGTGTTAAATATAATATAACCTCACTGGATAGCTGTACTTTCTATTCCTCTCTTGCTTGAGCCTATTTAGCTCAACTATTTCCCATTGCATTGTAACCTCTTCAGTTCTTCATACATTCTAATATACTCTTTTTTGTTCATTCTTTCTCTCTGCATTTCTTGCTTCACAATTTATCATGGTATCAGAGCTTCAGCAGTAAGCCTCTTCACACAGGCTGGAGATCAACACGATCCTCAAATAGCACAGAGCTTTCACGGATCTTGAGAGCACGCGACACAGTCTCTTTCACAAGGTTTGGAGAGACGTCCGTCATACTCTCGAAAGATTCTCGTAGGAAACTTCCACGAGGAAGTAGACTGTCTTACGTTCAAAAGATCAACGTAGGAAACTTGCAGAGGTTGCAGAGCGTACTACGCTCGAAAGAATGAGGAAGCAGAGACTGAGAAAGAAGAAACTTTAAAGATTCTTGTACAATTTTCAAGAATCATCAAAGATTTACGAAGAAGAGTTGCAGGAGGCAGGAACTCTTGAAGAATTCAAAGAATTCGTTCAAATTCACTAAAGATTCTTGCAGAAGGGAGAATTGTTTAAAGATTTATGGAAATTGCTCAAATCTGTCAAAGATTTTAGTAGAGAATGAAGAACTCATGAAATTCTTTCAAATCTTTGAAAGATTCACGAATCTTTCTTCCACAGGAGTAAAGAACGCGTCCCAGGTGCAAAGAACAGCCACTGAGGCCGTAAGATTCGTCCTGCGAACGGATCCAGAGCGGGAAACCAGTTCAGAAGGGACGAAGAGAGCGCGGAAAAGGTGAAAGAATTCCAGCCGTCAGATCTTATGCAAAGGACCGCCAGTTGTTGGATTAGCAAGAAAGTGCACGAGGTTTAGTCCTCTGGAGCGCACAGGAGAAATTTTGACTTGAAAAGTCCCGACATCATCTAGACCGTCCATCAAGAAACACGTGGCGAGATCTCGACATTTCGTGACTCGCAGGTGTAAAGGTCAAAAGACTGTCGTGAGAATTCGCGAATTGCGAAATCACGAGTCATTCTGGACCATTGGATCGAGATAGATCGTGAGCCGTCGATCTTATCCCATCGCAAAATCGGGGATCGAGAGTTGGACGAGCGAGAGACTGCTCTCCAAAACTTCGATACGCGAAATCGCGACATCACGTATCGCGAAATCCCGAGAGGACTTATGAGTCGTCCATCTCAGAAGACAGGTGGCAGCAGATCCAAGTGTCGTCAAATTGGCATATCAGAGTTCGCGGTTTTGAAAGACCGTCGCAACAAGAGTTCTAAACTCGCGAAATCGCGATTCACGATATAGCGATAAGATCACAGCCATCCATCTATTTGAACACGTGGCAGACATCGAGGAAACCGTCGGCGTTTCGGCATTCGGGGTTTCAAGTTGACAGAGAAGTTGTGTCAACGGAGCATCGCAAGTCGCGATATCCCGAGGTTGAATCAGGACCGTCCATCTTGTGAGGACGTGTGGCGTCAATCCGAGGAAACGGGAAAAGTCCCGAAAAGGAAAGGGCCATCGGCAGATCGGGATTCGATGTTTCGTGAATCCTAAGGACAAGAAACACGAGCATTTTGGAACTGCGAAGTCCGAAATATCGACAGGAGGAAAGCTCCGTTTTAGGGCCCAGCGGACATCATCTCGTCAAAACAAGGGATCGGGAATCTCCATGGTGAAAACCGCGAAGCAGCCTTGAGTCGTCCATCTATTGGGCCGCGTGGTAGAAATCGAGGCCTTTGGAAAAATCCCAATAGGAGAGTGCATCGGCATTACGAGATTCGGAAAATTGTGAATCCTGAAGACGAGACATTTAGAGCAGTTGAATTCTCAAAATCGCGAGGAAAGATCAGGACGGTCCATCATAGGAGGATGCGTGGAGGATATCAAAGCATTCGGGAAGTTTCCTGAAAGGAAAACGCCATCGGTAAATCAGAGATCGCGGAATCGAGGAGTCAGAAGAGATCGTCATCAGGGTTCACGAAGTCTCGATTCGTGATATCCAGATAAGATCTGGGCCGTCAGATCACAGGAAGATCTGGACTGTTGAATTATCCAAAGGCGAATTTCGCATTTCGGCAATTTGAAAAGCAAAGAACCGAAAAAGCCCGTAGCGCTTTAACCCAAGGCGTGTGGTCACATTGCACCGTGACAAAGGCAAATTCAAGGCCGATAAGCTCTCATCGACAAATCGATGTTTCGACGATCAGAGGTAAATACAAATTTTCCCTCTATTTTCTTCTGAGATTTTTTTTCAAAAAAAATATGTCGTCTAGCAATTTAGGACCAACTCAGGGTCCGATTCTTCTGGGAAAGAATTATGAGTTTTGGTCTCTTCGAATGAGATTGTTCTTGCAAGCACAAGAGTGCTGGGAACCAGTGGATCTTGGATATGTGGAACCAGATCCATCCGCCCTTTCTGCCATGACAAATCCGCAGAGAATTGTTCAGGCAACACTGAGGAACAAAGAAAATAAAGAGAAATTATGGATTCAGAATTCTGTGGATGATTCAATTTTCTCAAAAATCACAGGCGTTGGTACTTCCAAACAGGCCTGGGATATCCTTAAATCTTCCTATCAAGGAAATGACAGGGTCAAAACAGTTAAACTGCAGACCTTGATGACGCAATTCGAGACTCTAAGGATGACAGAGTTCGAAAATGTGGATCAGTTCATAACCAAAGTCATGGGAATCGTGAACCAGATCAGACTAACTAGTGAAACCATCACTGATCAACGTATTGTTGAGAAAATTCTTAGAAGTTTACCAAATAAATTCGAAATGGTTGTAACAACAATCCTTGAATCCAAGGATCTGTCAAGATTTTCAACAGATGAATTAATTGGTTCTCTGGTGACACATGAGACCAGACTGCATCTCACAGTTGAGTCAATCTCCAATGCCTTCAAAACTCAATTCTCCTTCAATAGAGGGAGAGGCAGAGGAAGAAGCCGAGGTCACCAAGGAAGAGAGAACAATCAAAATAACTCTCACTCCAGTGGAGGTAATAGACATCAATATTGGAATCAAAATTTCCAAGGTCAAGGACAACAACAACAAAATCAACATCAGAATTTCTAGCCTTAAAGAGGCAGAGGGAGAAGGTCAAATGACAAATCAAGCATTCAATGCTATTACAGCAAAAAGTATGGGCACTATGAATCTGAATGCAGGAAGAAGCAAGCAGATCAACTCTCGGGCAGAGCACATGTGTCAAATCAAATGGGAGACACCTCAAGAGGTATGTTTCTCTCATGCCACAAGACTGAACAACAACCTAAAGATCTCTGGTTGCTGGATAGTGGATGCAACAATCACATGACAGGTAACACAAAATTACTTTCATGCATTGATTCTTCAATCTCATCTAATATTACACTTGGAAATGATTATTTAGTCAAAGTTCAAGGAAAATGAACTGTTCCTATTCTTACTAAACAGAATGTAAAGAAAGACATATACAATGTCTATCATGTTCCAGATCTGAAACATAATTTGCTAAGTGTAGGACACCTCATTGAACATGGCTATAAGGTACTTTTTGAGGGATCATCTTGCAAAATATATGACAAATACCCCAGCAGAAAATTAATTTCTGAAATCCTTATGACTCCAAACAGGATGTTTCCCCTTACCCTCAGAACTGCAAATCTGAGTCAACCATATGCATAGAGTGCATCAACCCTGAATGAAACAATGGTTTGGCATACAAGATTTGGACATCTACCATTTCAAAGTCTAAGTCTTCTTCATAAAAACTCCATGGTCAAAGGTCTACCTATCTTTAAAGAGCAAATTCCCCCATGTGAGTCTTTCATACTTGGAAAACATAAGAGAACTAGTTTTCCACAGTCTTCCAATCAAGACAAACATCATCTTGAACTTGTTCACACTGACCTATGTGGAACAATGCAAACATATTCAATAGGTGGTATCTTTTAATTTCTAACGCTTATTGATGATTTCAGCAGAAAAATATGGATCTATTTTCTCAGACACAAGTCTAAAACTTTTGCAAAATTCAAAGAATTCAAGGTAGAAGATGAAAAACAGAGTGGCAAATATATCAAAGCACTCAGGTCAGATGGAGGAGGAGAATACAAATCCAGAGAATTTGCAATTTTTTGCAAATCACAAGGCATTATCATGCAAATAACAGCCAGGTATACTCCACAATAGAATGGAGTGGCTGAAAGGAAAAATCAGACAATAATGAATATGGCAAGAACACTTCTTAAAGAAAAAAGTTTCTCAAATAGTTTTTGGGCTGAAGCAGTAGCATGCTCAGTTTATCTTCTGAATAGATCTCGAATCACCAGTCTAAAGATGAAAGTTCCTCAAGAAGCATGGAGTGGAAGAAAGCTCAATGTAGCACATCTAAGGACATTTGGATGCATAGCATACGCACACATACCTTCCGAATTAAGGAAGAAACTTGATGACAGAAGTGAGAAATGTATTTTCACTGGATATAGTGAAACATCTAAAGCTTACAGGCTTTACAATCCAATCACCAAGAAATTAATTCTCAGCAGAGATGTAAAATTTCTGAAAAATCAATTATGGAATGATTCAGAAAATCAGCAGATGGACAGTCAAAATCCATTGCTGCCAAGTTCTGAAAATGTAGAAAATTCAGAACAGCAAGTACCTGAAACTATTCTTCCAAGATTGCAAGTACAAAGACAACCTGAAAATTCTCAGGATAACTCAACTTCCAGCAGAGAATCATTTTCTGAACCTCAAAATCAGAGAACTCGAAGTTTGAGAGAAATCCATCAACAGTTGGATGACTTTGAATAGCACAATCTTTTTGCTTTAATGTCATGTCAACCTACATCTTTTAAGGAAGCAACTAAGGAGCCACATTGGGTTCAAGCCATGAACCAAAAAATTGACTCCATTGAGAAGAACAAGACATGGGATCTTGTTGATTTGCCAAGTCACAAGAAGACTATTGGTGTCAAGTGGGTTTACAAAACTAAACTCAATGAAAAAGGGTAGATTGAAAAACACAAGGCAAGACTTGTTGCCAAAGGCTTCTCACAACAACCTGGTACTGATTATGGTGAAGCTTTTGCTCCAGTAGCAAGATTAGACACTGTAAGGACTCTATTGGCCATAGTAGCACAACACAAATGGCAAGTATACCAGATGGATGTGAAGTCAGCATTCCTAAATGGTCTTTTAGAATAAAAAGTTTATGTCAATCAGCCACCTGGATTTGAAGTCCAAGAGCACCCAGCCAAAGCATATCGGTTGAAGAAAGCCTTGTATGGCTTAAAGCAATCTCCAAGAGATTGGTACAACAGAATTGACACTTATCTGGTCAAAAGTGGTTTCAGCAGAAGCCAAAATGAGCCAACTCTTTACACCAAAATAGATCAGCACGGTAAAATTTTGATTGTATGTTTATATGTTGATGACATGATATATATGGGAAATCTTGAGTTAACAAATTTTAGACATGCCATGCAATCTGAGTTTGAGATGACAGATCTTGGCATAATGAAATATTTTTTAGGGATTGAGGTCAATCAATCAACCAAAGGCATTTTTGTCTGTCAGCAAAAGTATGCAGCAGACATCATCAAAAGATTTCACATGGAAGAATGCAATCCAGTAGAAACCCCCATACCACTGGGCACAAAATTGAGCAAGAATGATGAAGGTCATACAGTGGACTCTACCTTGTAAAAAAGTTTAGTAGGCAGTTTGTTGTATCTTACAGCAACTAGGCCTGACATTATGTATGCAGCCAGCCTTGTTTCCAGATTCATGGAATCCCTCAAAGATTCTCATTGGAAAATGGCGAAACGAATTTTGAGATATGTTGCAGGAACTCTCAATTTTGGCTTATGGTACACTCAATATGATGGTAATCAACTTTCTGGTTACACAGACAGTTATTTTGCAGGAATCCTAGATGACAGGAAAAGCACATCTGGACATGTTTTTCAACTGGGCACGAACCTAATCTCATGGGCATCAAAGAAGCAGCCAATTGTATCAATATCTTCTGCAGAGGTAGAGTATGTTGTTGCTACCTCAGCATATTGTCAAGTTGTGTGGCTGAGAAGAATATTGAAAGATATGTCACATACATAAAAGGATCCAACTCCTATTTTCTATGACAATACTTCAGCAATTGCTTTATCCAAAAATCATGTGTTTCATAAGAAAAGAAAACACATTGACACTCGTTTTCATTTCATACGCGAGCTAGTCAATAATGGTGATATTGCACTACAATTCTGTGGTTCTCGAGATCAGCTCGTTGATATCTTTACAAAGCCACTAGGAAAGTCAATTTTTGATTTTCAGAGACAACACTTAGGCATAATCAGTGTTGATGTTTGTAACTGTTGAGTTTAGGAGGGAGTGTTAAATATAATATAACCTCAACAATCTAACTGTACACTGCCAACTGTACTGGACATTTGTACTTTCTACTCCTATCTTGCTTGAGCCTATTTAGCTCAGCTATTTCCCATTGCATTGTAACCTCTTCAGGTCTTCATACATTCTAATATACTGTTTTCTGTTCATTCTTTCTCTCTTCATTTCTTGCTTCACAATTTATCAGGTCTGAGTTGTTTTACTAAAATACCAGATCGTCCCAGTGGAATACATGCGCCAAGTGCAAACCATTACTCATGAAGTTACAAGGGATTAGTGAAATGATAAGGTCTCTGCTTCCTCTCTCCGAAGGGCCTTTGTTTCCTGGGTAAGAACCGTCTCCTTTGCATAGGGTTCTACGAAATCTTCGAAGTGGGATGCGAGAGAAGGATCTGAGCATGTGGGTAATTCAAGAACTAGTTGGCGAGGTGCCTAGTGGTTGAGAATCGAACCCTAGTCAAACCTCTGCTGGAAATCAATGAAGTGGTGATGATTAATGAGGAAGGATCGTTGAAGTATTTCGCTAAAAGAATTCACTAGGGATGGTGCAATCATATCGCTGGAGAAAAACTAAAGTTTTGGAATATGAAGGTCACTACAGGGGTTCCCTTCAATTGCTAAAGAAAAAAATAAAACTCTAGAGAAGATATTTGCTACAATGCAGTGGGTTCAAGGCCTTGAATAAACAATAAACTCTCATTACTTTCCAATATATTTTTGTTCCACAAAACATCTACCCAATTTACAATTTTAATTATGACTAGCAACGTATGGAAATCTACAACAATATTCCTTTAACAATTCGATATAAAACCCATAATATCATAAATTGATCAACACGAATATACAACATTCTTCATAATTTTTTAAACAACAATACAAAATGAGTACCATAACCAGTAATATGATGTCAATGTGGATTGATATTGCTAACAAAATCCACTTGAACTCGTGCCTAGCTTCTTCGCTTGCCAATCATTGTGACCTCACCGGTACATCCCAACCAATGCTAGGGGTATTCTTCTTCTCCCTTAACCCCCCGAGCCACAAAGGGGCCACGCACACAAACCAAAGAATAATCTAGCTCCCAACTTGCCTTGCAAGGCGAAGATACCCCTCTCTCTCAAGCTGGGTATCCCAACTCTCACAAGTAAAACCAGTCAAAGAAATTTCGACGACATAACTTTACCAATAACCCATGTGATGATTTTTTCTATTTACCATTTTCTTTATAGGATTTTTCTTCATGACACATTCCTCTTTCACATTTAATTCATTTTTTATTTAATTAATTTAGAATTATCCCCCCCATAGACTTATCACCCTCTCCCATATTTGCACAAGAAAATTTCACAATTTAATTTAATTATAAGTCAATTTCCCTCACATCTCCTAAAAGCGCTCCTTAAATCACTCCTAGTTGTCATTTATTCCTTTATTCCCAATTTATGATTGACACCTTTCTAAATCTGTGTTGAGTTAAAATAAGATTTTTCTCTAGTTAGATTAGTGTTAACTAGGCTCTAGATTTCTTTCTATGCTTACACATTCTTTTTACAATTATTTCCTTTCTTATCTTAATTTCCAATTTGGTATTCTCTTGCACACATTTATATAATTAAATCTTTAGATATAATTTTTACTCTTTTAATTCCTAAGTTGATTTTTCTTCATCCCCCATTTATTTAACTTTATAATTTAGTTTTAGTCTCCTTACCCACTTTAGAATTAGGCTCAAATTTTTAAACTAGGCTTAGAATTTTAAAGGAGATTTTATAATTAATAAAAATTATCCATTTAATAATTATTTTGAGTTCGACAATGTCAAAACAAATTATTGTTTTCTAGGAACCTAGGTTCATTGACTAAAGTTTTGTTTCTGCGACATTCTCTTCAATATGCACTCCATGCTCCAAGGGTGCCACTCGCCCTTTGAATCAATTTTTAATTAAGTGACGTGCCCTTCAAGACTTACTACGTGCTCTAAGAGTGCCAGTCACCTTTGACGGGTTTTGGTAGTTGTCCAACCTTTGGAATCAATACTCCATTCAGGAGACCTTGTGAGAGACTAAGGGCCTCTAAGGAATATAGACCCTGCCTTATTGTGCGCCTCTTAAAATCTTCATGAGCGACTATCCGAGTCTTCCCTCATGACATTATGGATCTCTCAAACTAGGTAATCGTTAACCTACAATTTGAGCCACGACAAGATTTCTAGTAGGTTGTGACAAGACTGCTTCCACACCTCCCTCAATATTTGGTTGTTGTGCATGGCCCCTTTACTCCTTATGTGATTTTGACTAGAAATAAATCGTCAGCCTACATCCATTAACGAAACACTGTCAATGATCCATAAACAAAATGATAATATACCAGATCATATTTCAGATATGCATAAATAAAAATTCCCAAACCAATACAATCCACTCCCTGACTTGATCTGGATTCAAAGGAGGTACATTGATGCCAGTGGCATCCTCAATCTATCAAGTGTCTTGCACACTTAGGGGAAACTCATCATTAGCATCTGTCAATACATATATATCAAATAACATAACATCGTAATTTATGTAGGAGCATCCCTCACGTCAAGCGAGCCACCGCGGAATGCGAGTAGACAGTTGGAAGGCATCCAACACAAATTTTTGAATTTTCCCTTGAATTTGATGCGCCAAATATAAATGAGACCATTTAATGAAGGCGCCTTGGTATAATGTAATCAGACCTCGAGCCATACGCTCTCGTCTGAGGTAGATGGAGGCATTTATAGTAGTTAATGCAAGTAGATAGGATTTTATTACTAGACTAGACAGTTCTAGAAGAAAGAGGGAGAACAGATATAGACACCCTCATTGTGCATTGTAACATAGTTCAGGAAGAATTAGAAGAATCGAAAGCATAGAAGAGCATGCAGAGAATTGTATGAAGAACACCCGTGTACAGATATTTGAATTAATATAAGAAAGATTTGATTCAAATTCATGGTTTGTGTTGTTTTCTCTGTGTATTGAGGTTATGCTCATGAATGTTTGCTTCCTGTCATACATTTTATTTTACATGTTGTGTCTACGATTTCATGGTGGAATTGAAGTCTGAAGGGAAGAGTGAATGAGTTTCAATTGTTTCTCTAATTGACCCAGAAGATTCCTGCAAGGAGTGCAGTCGAATTGTCCACAAGGAGTGCGTTGACAGAAGGGTTCAACTAGAGAAAGCTTTTGTTCTCATTTCCTCGAAGGTGAAGTTAGGAACAGTGCCATGCAAGGAGTGCGTAGGCTAAGGGAAAGCCTCAAGGTTGCGAACCTGAGTAAGGAACTGAAAGACTATTGCTGCAGGAGTGCACAGGGTCGAGAGATTTCAACACTCAGAAGAGGTTGAAGGATTGTCGCAAGGAGTGTGTGCAAGAAGTTTCCAAAAAGATTGAAGTTGCGGAAAAGCTCAGGAGGAGTAGGCCTTCGAATTCACTGAAGGATAAGCACCGGGAAGTTGCTATTGAAAGTCTGAGGGAAGCGTCACAGGTTGGCGAGTAAGTGAACGAGTCTCATGGAGAGACCCTTCGTTATTTCATGGATTGCATAAGGAAGAACGAATGGTCGAAATCCTCTGAGGATATTTTGCGAAGTTCCGAGGGCCGTTAGATCTTGCGGAGGTGCAGGGAAGTTATCAGTGCAAGCGTGAAGAGGTTCGAAGCTTAGGAGGGGAAGAGCCATTGATCCATGCCATAGGAGCCGTCGGATCTACACGTGATATCGTGTATCGGGGATTCGCAAGTCGAAGCTCCAAATTTGTGTAACAAGAATTGCGATATCGCGAGTAGTGATATCCCGACGAGCCCAAAACCATTCATTGTTGGGGACGTGTGTTAGGAGATCCAAGGAAGTCAGGGTTCGAAGAATCGAGGTTTTCAAGGACCAAGAATTCGTGCAACTCGGAGTCGCGAAACGCGATATCCCGATGGGAGAGTCGTGTGAGCCAGAGCAGGCTTAGTGGAAGACAGGTGGAAAATCATATCAGGGATCAGGAAAAGGCAAGTCCCGAATCCTTTGACATTAGGATTCGTGATTCCATGAACTCTGAAGTCCCGATAGAAGCGACAGAAGTTAATGCGCATGTGTGCATTGGTGTTTCGGCGCATCGGGTATCTGGAGTCGGTAAATCATAGTGCTCGATATCGCGAGTAGAGATATCCCGATAAGGAAAATCCAGACAAAGTAGAAGTCCTGACAGGAAAGATAAAGTCAGTGTTGACTGGCCATCGGGTCTCGGGGATTCAAGAGCCCAGTGATCGACAGCGAACTTGCGAAGCTGCGAGTTTCGATTCCCCGATAATTCAAAGAAGGGGGATCGCTTGAAGAGAACTGTGGGTGAAGAATTCTCGATAGGGAATTAGAAGAGCTTTTTAGTTCTTCGGGCCGAGTAAGAAGAGAAGGTCCTATGAGCAGACATGCCCCTGGGTGGTGCACCTGCATCAGTAATCCATCAACATCATCATAAGAATCCATAAGCGAACAAACAACCATATACTAAAACTGGATCACTTTCACGCAAGTTTCCTAAAAGAATAAGTCAATAACGTATGCTCACAAGAGCGGGATGTTACATACACCCCCTCTTGTTTTAAAATTCGTCCTGAAGTTTTACAGAATATAAATGCAATAAATAAAGAATCTGACAATATCTAAATGTTTAACTATCAAACAAAAATGGAAACTGCTGGCACATATCATATGCATCCTCCCAGTTAGTCGAGTGTGGACTATAATTGTCCCACTGGACCTTGACCTGATCGACTGTTCAATGTCATAGATATCAAATGTGATGGTCCAGAATGTGGATTGGCTCCATCATGAGTGCACCCTCGTTTGACACCTGCAAGGAACTCATGTCAATCACATGTGTAGGATCACTAATATAATGTCTCAAAACAGATACATGAAAAACATCATGCATACGCTTCAAAGAATCAGGCAAGGCTACTCTATAGGCCACAAGCTCTTTCTTTTCCACAACATCGAAAGGTCCCATAAACCTAGGAGATATTTTAGCACCCTTTCCAAACTTGATAAAACTCTTGTGTGGTTTCACCCACAAGAAGACTCAATCACCAACTTCATAACTATGGTCAACTTGATGCACATCGACATAACTCTTATGTCGATCTTGCGCTTCTTTAGTCCTTTGTCTTGTCATTTTCATTTGTTCTTCCATTTCTTGGATTTTTTCTGGTCTTATCAGGACCCTATCCTCAAGTTGCTCATAGCTCAAAGGAGTCTGACACGGTCACCCATAAAGAAACTTTAATGGTGCCATCTTAATGGTGCTTTGATAGTTATTATTGTATACAAAATCCACCAGTGGAAATAACTCTTCCCAATTCTTTTGTTGGTCCATCACGTACATACACAACATATCTTACAAGATTTGGTTTTTTCTTTTTGTTTGCTCGTCTGTCTTAGGGTGATAATTTGTACTAAATTTAAGTTGGGTTCTCGAGGCCTCTTGGAAACTAGTCCAAAATCATCCTGTAAACACCGATCCTTGATTGGATATGATCTTCTTAAACACGCCATGATATCTCACAATATCGCTGATAAAAACTCTAGATATTTTTGGCGTCTGATACGTCATATGCAAAGGTATAAAATGTGCACTTTTCATCAGAGTTTCAACTACCATGAAGATCGAGTCATGCCTTCTTTCCGTAAGTGGAAATCCCACAATAAAGTCCATCGAAATGACCTCCCATTTCAACTCTAGAATAACGTGTGGCTGTAGTAATCTGGTTGGATCTCCATGTTCATAGTTGACAATGTCCTCCTTCATTCCTTTCCATAAGAATAAGGGTTTAAGTTCTTCCCTCATCTTTGTGACTCCTCGATGAGCCATGTACACTTCTCTATGATCTTCGTTTAAGATAAAACTTCTTAACTCGTCGTTAGGCGATACGTAAATCTGGTTATTATACCTCATCAATCCTTCATGGTCCAAAGTATATCCTTAAAACCTAGGTACCAACATCGTGTCTCATCCGATATTTTCCGTAACCTCTTTATACCAGTCATCGTCACATTGTATAGTTGGAATATTTTCTCTAAGATTCGTCTGAAGAGGCATTACCAAAAATATGCGTGGTCTTTGACTCAATGCATTTGCTACCAAGTTCATTGTTCCTTTTATGTAGGTAATCTCAAATTCGTACTTTCTAAGTAGTTTTGACCAATGCCTTTGTTGCACGTTCAAGTCACTTTTCGTAAAAATGTGTTGCAAACCACAGTGGTTTTTTTTCAGTTCGAAATTCCATCCAATCATGTAGTGTCTCCACACTCTTAGGGCATAAAAAATGGACAACAACTCCAAATCATGTGTCGTGTAGTTCTCTTCATGCTTTTTTAACTTCCTTGAGATGTAAGAAATCACTCGACCGTCTTACATCAAGACTCTGCCTAAGCCTTCCTTGGATGTGTTTGTGCATACCAATAAGTCCTCATCCATTTCAAGGACCGTTAGCATCGATGTGGTCTTCAACAACTATTTGATCCTTCAAAATTCTTCCACGCATTTCTCGGTTCAAACAAACTTCTTGTTTTTCTTCTGGAATTCTGTAATCGGATTTGCCATCTTCGAAAAACCTTCGATGAACCGTCGATAATATCCAAATAAACCCATGAATCTACGTACTTCTAATATGTTTGTCGATGTAGGCCATTCCATAGTAGCCTCTACCTTTGTTGGATCCACAACGATTCCTTCACCGGAGATAACATGCCCTAAGTAATGAATCCTCATTTGATAAAATGAGAATTTCGACAGTTTCCCATATAATTGTTTCTCTCGTAAACACTGTAATACTAAGTGCAAATGTTCATCACGTTCTTCTGTCATCCAAGAATGTATAAATATGTCTTCAATGAATACTTGAACAAAATTTTCCAAGTATTCGTGGAACATCCCATTCATCAAGTTCATGAATACCCCTAGGGCGTTTGTCAGTCCAAATGGTAAAACAACAAACTCACAATGCCCAAAACTCATCTTGAATGCAGTATTATGAATATCTTCCTCCTTTATCCATAACTGGTGATATATCGATCTCAAGTCGATCTTCAAAAACACCATCACACCTTTCATTTGATCAAACAAATCATCTATTCTTGGCAATGAAAACTGGTTCTTGATCGTTTCCTTGTTCAATTGACGCTAGTCATTGCAGAGTCTCCATGACCCACCCTTCTTGCGTATGAAAATAACAGGTGCAAAGCAAAGTGACACACTTGGACGTATAAGTCTTAGGTCCAATAGATCCTTCAGTTGAATTTTCAACTCTTGTAACTCAGGGGTCGACATCTAATAAGGTGTTCTTGCTATTGGTTCAGTTCCAGGTTTTAATTCAATTGTAAGTTCCAGCTCTCTTTCGGGCGACAAACCGGGTAACTCTTCTGGGAATATGTTCACAAACTCTTGTAATACCGAAAGGTTTTCTAATCCTTCTTTCATGCCCTTATCGTTCAATCCTAGGATTTCATATAACTTTCATTCCTTATGCATGCTCTTCCGTAGTTGTAGGAAAGAAATAAATATTAGGTAAACTCCCTGGCTTCTTCTTACAATCACTAGTTGTTGTCCCTCATCATTAGTGAAACTCAACCGTTTCATCTTATAGTTGAGTATCACATCATACGATTCCAGCCAGTCCATACTGATCATGAATTCATAAGATCTGAATATTGTGATGGACAGGTTGGCCTTCATTAAAAACTCTCCCAGTTTGAGGCCACAATCCGTAACCTTTCCTCCAATCTTTTGCTTGGCTCCCAAAGCCATTTCCACGTAGCTAAACTCATCCTGTTTGAATTCCTTTACCTTAATTATTCTTAGCACTGCACCATAAATAAATCTCTCTGTAGCACTGAGATATAAAAAAATAGTATGGTCAACGATGGTACCTGATGTCTTGAGCACAATAGACTTTTTCTCAACTTGGCGGCTATTCACCGCTACATGAATCCGATGGGCCTTTCCCAAATCTCCTATTGTAGTGTTTCTAGATAAACCGACTGCTCTAACCCTCTCAATCATACTATCACACTGGTAATGTGGCTCTCCACATGTCCAACATTCGATCTTTGGTCCAGTACTCCTGGTCCCCAAAGTAGAAGTGGTTGGCCTACCAAACTAAAACCCTGGTCTGTTCTGTTGAACAGACCTAAACTACTTTTGTTGTGAGCAACAATGTTGTTGGTGTTTTGGTCCTCTGTAGGGATTCCATTGTTGAGGCATGGATCATCGTGGTGTCATGAACGTGGATCCTCTCAGAGTACCTCGAAACCCTAAAGAATGTCTAGCTAGTGTTTGATGATGCTGCACACCCGATGTCTCTTGTCCCATTGGTCTCGCGTGAGTCCTTCTCTGAAAACCATTGATCGACTCTTCCTAAGCTATGAGGGCCTTATGGATTGCATTGTGCAACGTATGAGGAATTAGGATCATCACTTTCTCACAAATGATGATGTTAAGGAAGAACACAAACTTGTTGACCTTGAGCTTCTCGGTGTTCAGATGTGGAGAATACCTAAGCAACTCCGTAAAATGGGCCTCATACTCAGGCACCATATGACCACCTTATCATAAGGCGTTGAAGTCGTTGAGATGGCGCTCAATGAATTCCTCTAAAAAATACCTCTCCCAGAACCGTTCCTCGAACAAATACCATGACACTTCTTCGACAACCATGTTCAGTTGTGGCATGAGTGTATTCCACCATATAAGAGCACTCCCCTTCAACTGAAATACCTCCATGTGAACCCTCATGTTGGAGGTGTAGTTTTGAAGTTCGAAGCACATCGCCATGTTCTCCAACCATGGCTCGGTGACGGTATCATCTGTGGCACCCAAGAAATCAAGAAACTTGACCTTCTTGAGTTCTCTTTGAATGCTACAAGTACTAGCTGGGGTGCGTTGTGGACACTCAGGGGGTATAGGTGTCTTGGCCTCATCTCTATCTAGAAGGTTAATCAAGGCCTCTGACATATTTTGAAAGGACCTCATCAACCCAATCACATCCCCCACAACAATCTTCTCCTGTCCAATGAATTGTTCTTCTCCATGGGGGTTAGACCCCTCTGGTGTGGATGCTACTGGAGGCATCATGCCTTCTCCCCTAGCACCACGTCGTCTGCCTCAACGATGTCCTTTAACCATGATTACTTGCAGGGACACAATTCAATTTAATTAGTGATAAATATTAATCAAGTGTTTAATACAGTGAAAAGCGTAATGATCCCAAGTCGTGGGGTTGAACCTCACTCTAATACCATAAGTAACGTACCCTCCATTACAACTAGTAAATAGAAGAATACAAGGTAAAAGAAAATTTGCATTAAGAAATTGACATAAACAATATAAATCATAGCAACACAAAATCAATGACATCATAATTAAAGGAATTACAAGCGTCTCATTTTCATAATCAAATAACTTCGCAACCTTCACATCAACATATTTAGTAACGACATATAATCAACACATCATCATATTTGAATAACAACACATAATCAATGAGCATCATGAATGGAGACGCAATATCAACTCATCATGATCAACTAGAATCATCAATACTTTTAATCGCTCAACTCATCACATAAAGATAGTCATTAGATAAAACAAGGATAACATGAGATAACATAACAATAACATGAAGGTCACAAGGATAACATAAATATGGAATAAATATATTACTCGCCCCAACTACCCTGGAAAGTTAGGACCTCGAGGACACATAAGCAACGCTCAAGCCTAGGATCCAATTGATTTTGACCATTTAAGGTTTAAGGGCTGGCGATTGTTCTGAGGAACAAGGAGGTGTCTACATCCCACTAACAATCAAGTCCAACATCAACTAGATCTATCAATCAATCCTAATCATCAATTAATCAAGGCACAAGAGTAATCATCATCTTTATCAATCATACATCACATTAATTTCATGGAACGCGAGTCATTTATTTACTCAATTAATCAATTAGGCTTCAACATTATTAAATGGAGCAAGAAAATCAAAGTACATAATCAATCATACATTGCATTAATTTCATGGAAAAATTCACGACCCATACATTAATCCTTCGTCGCTAGTACTATAGTTTTTTTTCCCCGCGATATATTAATTCTACCAATGATACAATAACTCAAATCTAGTACATCGACCAAATATAATCAATTTAGTTACTTTCCCGTTAAATCTCAAGATCTTACAATCCTGCTTAGTATGGGCCATGCCTAGAGATATACACTTATACATTTATCACTACATCCACTAAACATAAAACGAGAGGGTTCAACTTGTTTATAATAAAACTCCTCACTATGTCATGATAAACTAGAGAATACAATTAACCTTCCTTGAAAGGTACTACTATAAATATTCCAAATGAGAGCATGATGACCCAACTTTAGGTGATGAAAATTCAAGGTGACCTTCTTAAGCCATGCACACACTAGGAGGAGTTGTTACATAATTCACACTAGGTATGAAGTCAATGATCATTGCGTCAAGATGTAATAAAATGTGGTGTAAAAATCCCCCAAGGTTTCTCTTGCTTGTTCTAAGCTGGTTATATGAGGCCACTTAAAAGAGTAAATTTTTCCAAAGGTAAAGGGTCCGTAAAAGTAAGGAACTAAACTACCAATCTAGGATATCTAATATCAATATTTCCGCTCCTTTAAAGGTAAATTAATATTAAAGGAGTTCGTCTTATTGAGATAGGTGGGATACACCTCAATACTCAATATATAAACCCATTCAAATGAACTTAGAGGGAAAATGAATTAAATCATAATAATTAATACCTTCGGAATTCAACCCATCACCCAACCATTAAGGGACTAAGATGGCCTAACCATCTTTACTTCAATTTAGAAATCATTACTAGATGTCAAATCTTAAGTAAGGTATTTATGGGGTATAAATTACTTTAATATTAGGTTATGGTGGGCATGTGAACTCGTTGATGCTAATATTCCAGGAAAACCTTGATTGACGCACAATCTAATACGGTGTGACAAGAGAAGATATCCGCTACAATGTAATGGGTTCAAGGCCCCGAATAAACAATAAAATCTCATTACTTTCCAATATATTTTTCTGCTACAAAACATCTACCCAATTTATAGTTTTAATAATGACTAGCAACATAGGCAAATCTACAACAAGATTCCTTTAACAATTCGATATAAAACCCATAGTATAAAAAATTACTCAACACAGATATACAACATTCTTCATAAATATTTAAACAACAATACAAAATGAGTACCGTAACTAATAATCAGATGTCGACGTGGATTGATATTTTCGATTAGCTCCACTTGAACTTACACCCAGCTCCTTCATTTTCCAACCATTGTGACCTCACCGATACCTTACAGCCAGCGCTAGGGGTACTCTTCTTCCCCATTATCCCCCTGAGCCGAAAAGGGACCATGCACACAAACCAGAGAATAATCTAGCTCCCAACTTGCCTCGCAAAGTCAAGCTACCACTCTCTCTCAAGCTAGGTATCCCAACTCTCACAAGTAAAACCAGTCAAAGAAATTCTGACAACATAACTTTACCAATAACCCGTGTGATCATTTTTCTTTATAGGAGTTTTCTTCATGACACATTTCTCTTGCAAATTTAATTCACTTTTCAATTAATTAATTTAGAATTATTCCTCATGTACACATGTCACCCTCTATAGTTGCACAAGAAAATTTCACAATTTAATTTAATTATAAGTCAATTTCCCTCACATCTACTAAAAGCGCTACTTAAATCACTCCTAGTTGTCTTTTATTCCTTTATTCCCAATTTATGACTGACACCTTTATAAATCTGTGTTGAGTTAAAATTCTTCTCTAGTTAGATTAATGTTAAATAGACTCTAGATTTATTTCTATGCTTACACATTCTTTTAACATTTATTTCCTTTATTATCTTAATTTCCAATTTGGTATTCTCTTGCTAACATTTATATAATTAAATATTTAGATATAATTTTTACTCTTTTAATTCCTAACTTGATTTTTCTTCATCCCCCATTTATTTAACTTTATAATTTAGTTTTAGTATTCTTACCCACTGTAGACTTAGGCTCAAATTTTTAAACTAGGCTTAGAATTTTTAAGGAGATTTTATAATTAATAAAAATTACCCATTTAATAATTATTTTAAGTCCGACAATGTCAAAACAAATTATTGTTTTCTAGGCACCTAGGTTCATTGACTCAAGTTTTATTTCCACGGTGAGCCCTTCAATATTCACTCCATGCTCCAAGGGTGCCACTCACTCTTTGACTCAATTTTTAGTTATGCGACGTGCCCTTCAAGACGCAATATGTGCTCCAAGGGTGCCAGTCGCCTTTGACAGGTTTTGGTAGTTGTCCGACCCTTGTAGTTAATATTCCACTTAGACGATCTTGTGAGAGACTAAGGAATTATAAGGAATAAGGACCTTACCTTATTTCACACACCTTTGAATCTTCATGAGCGATTGTCTCGGTCTTCCTTCACTAAATCGTGGATATCTCAAAATAGGTAATCATTAGCCTACAATTCGAGCCACAACGAGAGTGCTAGTAGGCTATGCCAGGGCTGCTACCACACCTCTCCCTCAATATCTGGTTGTCGTGCATGGCCCCTTTACTCTTTATGTGAGTCTCATTAGAAAGAAATCACCATCTTGCATCCATCAACGAAACACTGTCAATGATCCATAAACAACATCATAATATACTCGATCATATGTCACATATGAATAAATAAAAATACCCAAACCAATAAAGTCCACTTCCTGACTCGATCCATAGTCCATGGAGGTCCATTGATGCCAGTGGCATCCTCAATCTGTCAAGTGTCCTGTACACTCAGGGGAAACTCGTCAATATCATCTGTCAATACATATATATCAAATAACTTAACATCATAATCCATCAACATCATGATAAGAATCCATAGGTGAACATACAACCATATACTAAAACCATATCACTTGCACGCAAGTGTCCTCAAAGAATAAGTCAATAACGTGTGCTCGTAAGAGCAGGATGTTACACTGAGTATCAATTTTATAAAGATTTGTCTAATGGGTCATAGAATATAGACTTTCTTAAGTGAGTTCAACATCGATCTTTGTCCGGTGCATATTTATTTATGAGGTTCCTTCTCTAGATGGTATTCCTTCTCCATAATATAGTAAGAAAAGTAGCCAACCCTAAAACATGCAACAACAATCAATTCATCAACAAAAAATAAAGCAATATTAGATTGGTAGTTTTTCACAGAAATCATGGTGGAGAAAATAATTATTTACTTTATGTTACTAAATGTCATCTTCTTTTCAAGAATTTCAGCCAACAATGTGACAATAATATTATGGTAAGACATCTTTTCATTTTCAAGTATGAAAGAATATTTTCATAGTTGTATGCAACCCAAAAGCACTGTAGAAACCCTAAATGCTCCATAAAGCCTTCACCACTGGAATGGGAAAATTTTACACATTTTTCTTATTTTAGTAAGAGAATATGATAAGGATAACATATCATCTAAGCATGAAAATATCATCACATAGGAAAATTAGGTCAAAACTACCAAGAAAACATGGAAGTAGGTTGCATAGCCTATCTTGATGTTAGGTCGTAAATGGTTGTTCCATCCTTCACGACACTACATTCCCACCCGACCTACAATAGTCTATGCAGTCTGCGACCATTTTCACAGTCCATATTCTTCAACAAGCTTCACAAGCAACCTTCAAACCATAATTCATGATACAATTTAATTATCAAGCATTTTAGCAAACTTCTATGGCATGTTTCATAAGTCTTCTACCCATAAATGAAATAAAACGAAGAGATCATTGCAATTCAATCCCACTGTCATGATTCAATCCTAAGTTCTAACCAATAGGCATATGTGACAAATGTTTTAAAGTATTCAACCAAGATATACCCATAAAATACCATAACAATCTTTTTGAAGTTCAGGAAGTAATTTACATGCCTTCTTTTGTGGTCCATTTTCCCTTGATTACATTGGGTCCCTTGGTACCTATGTTGGTACATTTGACATGATGGTTTCCTGACACAATGTTACCCCTCCTTTATAGGAAAGCATAATCATGATTATGATCATCAAGTCCTTGACTGGTAATATTAACACATGAAAATTATTCTTGCAAATAGAAAGACAGGAGAAATATGTTGGATATGTTTCTGATTATGTTCAATATGGTAATCCAAAATATGAGACTTGATTGTTGCAGATAACATGGAAGTATTTTCATCAAAACTTCAATATGAGATGAACCAACACAAGCTCCCACTAAAATACTCCCCAACTCCCCATATTTTGATTTTGTTTCACCATGATTTGGTCATTGCAAGGATACAATATTGTTGTTGAGTACTGGTAAAATATCATGGAAAACTAGTTGGAATTCTTTCCTTGCTGAAATGAGAAATCTTAAAAGATGAAATTCATCTAAACCACCAATTACTCAATTAACCAAAAACTAAGAGGAAAGCTATCAAAAACTAGAAGTTCTTTCTCATTAGGATGTTGCTCCTAGCTGGTTCACCAAAGGAACTTTGCAGAGGTACAATCATTTTATGATACAAACATTATTTAGTATGGCGTGCCAATTTTTATAATATGAATCCCTTCTCTTCTGAATTTTATAATTTTGGGGGTTAAGTATGGGTTCCAATCTATGTCGGTTGATTCTGAGATGGGTTTGTGTTGTACATCATTGAGAACTAACTTTTAGACGTTGAGAAACTAAGTAATGTCTTCATTCTATCACCCACAACGTCATTCCATCCCCCATTGACAACAATTTCTGCAAAGCATGTTCGTGTCACCAATTGGAAACTCCATGGAATGTTGGTATTTCCATTTGTAATATATCATTGACATTTGAGCACTAAATTTTAGATGTTGAGAAACTAAGTAATGTCTTCATTCTATCACCCACAACGTCATTCCATCCCCCATTGACAACAATTTCTGCAAAGCATATTCGTGTCACCAATTGGAAACTCCATGGAATGTTGGTATTGCCATTTGTAATATATCATTGACATTTGTTATTGATTATGCCATTTTTAATTGAGTCACTCACTTTTTTATTATTGTTTGTTGTCGATGCTTACCTGCTCTGTGGAGAAATGATTGATGAAGGTTTTTCCTAAGTTGCAAACTCTATAGTTTAATAATCCAATGAATAGAGTTTAATTTTCCATAATTGGACTATAAGATATACAATTTAATGAAGTTTTCACATTTGTGGGATCTATATTTTTTAACTTTATCTTAAAAGTGAGATTATTTTTTAATTCAATTATATTTTTTTAGATCAAATATTTTCCTAAATTAGAATTCATGTCTTAAAGTCAAAGAATCCTTGCAAAGTGTTGAATTTTTGTTGCGTCATTATCAAATGTGTTTGTTTCACATGGTTGTGTACATGTTTGTGTGCATTGCTGTTGTGTATTGTTTTTGTATATATAAAATTATATTGCGCCTCTTTTGACTTTATTGAGTTTCCCATTGTTGTGAATGATAATGAACGATCTAATTATGTTCACATATTTTATATTAATATTTATATATAAATATCCACATCTTTAATATTAATATTTATATCTAAATATCCAACATTGTTCTTGCAACGTGTCACAAATTATACAATTTAAATACTATCATGACCTTAAACCATCGTTGTTTGTCATACTACCTTCCTGGCATGCACTCAGATGCCCTGCAACCCTTGCTACTTATGTTATAAAAATGATAATTTTTACATGTTTTATATACACATATACTTAAAACCATTGAGCTTAAAAGGTATAAGCATTTTACTACCTCATAGATGTGAGTGTGGTTTATAAAAAAAGTGTATGTCTTATTTAAACATATGTGATACTCCATGATAAAATAGATATATAGATCTAAGAGACATGATGCATAAATGACATGATAAACCATGCCATAAGGCCTCCAAAATGATTCTTTGTTGCACGCATGAGATACACGCCTAAATAAGAAATTTTTCACACCATGGTTTTCCTCCTTTGAGACATGCTTTGAGAATGAAAACTAGGGACTTGGTCTCTAAACAAGCTACTTCAAAGAGACACGGACCATGAATGATACATATGCCATAACATAGGCCCTTAATAAGTTACCTATAATGTAGGTGTGATATACTTACTTGATCCAAATGTTCGATACGTAAGGGGAGATTCACCTCCCAAGACAATATTTAGGGCCAAAAAGAAAGGAATTGGGATATAATGAGCCACCTCTAAGGGATATGCATCATTAATGGGGCCCAGAGTATGAGACAAATCCTTTAAAAAATATTTAGAGTAGGGGTGTGATATGAATTTGATTTATAAGTTTAGCATGTCAAAGGAGGGTATGCTTTCCCAAGGGATGGTTTGGGGTTAGAATATAGAGGCATGGGCCCTATACATTGTTGTCAAGGATAATGGACCAATCACATGGCTTTGACCATGACACAATATCTATAGAATGAATCTTTGTCCCATAAGTGGGATGTGTGATTAATTAGGAGTTTTTTGTTAGGATATTTAAACACTTCAAAGATAAGATCAATTCAATCTAATGTGACTTTAGGTAAAAGTGTGTTTCTTTAGTACGCATTTGTAGTTATATAATCTAACCATCACAATATATTATAGACATAGAGTGATCTCATGACTCATATTCTCGTTGATATTAATGACTATATTGATATGTGGCTTGGCACTCGATTGGTCTATAATATCTATTTAAAGAACATGGAGGGTCATTTTCTCATGATCGATTGTGAGAAAATATCTTGTAAAATATTTTTCTTTTTCACTAATATATTTCCTCAAGTGGCCACATTAGCTAGGGTCATGGATTGTTTCCCTTTTCGGGGGTCTTAACCATAAAACAAAAATGGTATTGTGATCTTTGATAGAGTTGTGTGAGAATTTGTTTAAGGTGTTCATCCTGTGTGGGAATACCCTTTTTAGTCGAACATGGTATCAGAGCCCGTTTGAGGAACCACTCCCATTGTTGATTGATATCTTCAATATGTGTTGCCACATTTCTAGATTATGTTATTTTTGCGGATTTTTGGGTTGCATGGACTATTCCATTACATTTAGAGTGCTTCTTTCTGTTGGAAACACTTTTCATTTCACCCGAAAAGGTTTCCATTTGCACAAAATATGACCGTTTTTGTCACATTTAGAGGTATAGAGTCTAAATATGCCATTTAAAAAAAAAATTATGAGTTAATATTTCGATTTTACTATTTAGATTTCTAGTTTGTGTATGTACTTTACCATGCACTTTGTGTATGTTATTTTCCATGCACTTTGTGCGATCTTGATAAATAAAAAAATAAGTAGATTTTTTTTTTCATGTGTATGCTATTTGATCTGCACTTTCTGTGAACTCAACAAATCATAAATTGATCCGGAATCGGATCCAGAAGCCTGACAAGGGTTAAAAATGCTCAAAAATGAAAGTGCTCGGAATGCGATGAAACCAGCGTCGTTGCATCCGTCTCATCTTCCTGATTCCGGCGGTATATTTACTTCGTCAAACGGGCTCCGTGTGCAGAATATATCGCATTCTGTCTGAAAAGTCAAACAGGCAAAAAAGGGATGACTATACAGTCCATACAGTCTGTACAGGCTGACGTGGTAGCTCTTGATTGCAACATGTGACAGCTTCTAGAGACGACATGTGGCAGCCTCGGGTGACAACACGTGGCAGAGCGTGGCAGGATGATTTGGTGTACGGATGGACCAATGCAGGGGTGACACATGTCACCACTGGAAGGGTGACATGTGGCACGGATGACATCAGCAGCTAACGTGGCAAGATGACAGGGAAAACACACAGGTTGATAAGTGGCAGTACGGTTGATAGGTGGCAGGCACGTGGGCCAATCATCATTTGACATGTGGCATGATGTGGTTGGTTGTTGAGGTGCCACATGGCCTAGTCACGGGCTGTCACGTGGCACCCTGTGGTTGGCTATTGGTTTTTGTGTAAAAGTTATGGCTTGGGCAGGACTCGAACCGGCGACCTCCTGTAGCGCAAAGGACTAGTAGGGCTAGGCTAACCGGCCGCCCGACCGGTGGTGCTTGTTAACCATTCGGTGCAATTTCTATTTAAGTTTGATTGAAATCGTTTTCGACGGGGAAATGGGTCGGGGCTTAGCCCCAGCCCATGGTTCAAAACCTATACGCATGCGATCGTATGTTGGAGCAAGGGGCTTACCACTTGCGTGGGGGTATTTACAGATAGGGCCCAGCCCACGGTTCCCGGGTGGCCCCATACGACCCGGGACCGATACCCTATATAAAATGCAGGAGGTTAAAGTGTTGAGCACGTGGTCCTATTCTTGTGCAAGAGACCAGGAGCTGGACCGGAGGAAAGGGGCCAATGCATGGGCGCGTGGCCACATGGCCACCTCCATATGACCCAGAGCATGCGTATTGGGGGGCTGCACCCAATAATTTTTATGCAGTGGGTTATTCTATATAGTTTTTTGATTTCCATTGATATATGCCTTATTTTTAGTTGATTTTCTCCCTTTTTGGGAGATATTGGGCATTTTTGGAGCCCAAATTTTGGGAGGAAGTTGGAGATGAGAAACCAACTTCAAATCTATATAAACCAGGCCTGTTTGAGGCCATGAGGCACCAAAAAGAGCAGATTTATGCTGAAGAGAACCCAAGCCAAAGCCATTTTTATGCAGGGAAGATTTTGAGGAGCAGACGCTGTCGGACCATTTCTGGGAGCTCCGGACGTCCATTTTGCATGCCGTTTTGTTTGCAGGGTTCTAGAGATCTGGACGAACATGACAGATCAGTATTGTAGCCATTTCTAATTGCAGTGATGTATTTTTGAGATTTTGAACAGAAATAAAGAAGCCTCCCCCATAGAGGCAAAGGCCCGGAGACATAGGCAAAGTTGTGCTGAACTCCTTTGTCAATCTGCGTGTTATGGTTTGCTGTCTATTATTTCATTTCATATCTGCATATATGTATATGGCTATCATAATTCCTCTTCTTTCCTCATTCTTTCACTAAGTTTCTCAAATGGTTAATTAACGCATGCAAAATTAAAACTCAACCATAGTCATTAAAAGATCCTACAGATCAAGTGGTATCAGAGCTAGTTGACGTTTGGATTTGAGTTTCGCATGTTAACCAGGGAAAAGATACAGCATGGTGAAGGCGAGATTGTTGCAGAGAATCCATTAATTGGATTGAGAAAGAGAGCTTCTCACAGCGAGAAGATGGCATCAGAAGAAGGGATTTCTCAGGATGAGAAAGAATTCCGGAAAACATTCCTTGCTATGTCAGAGATGGTGAAAGTTTTGTAT
>ML827251.1:176569-208704 GCA_009831015.1 Picea engelmannii | reverse complement strand
AGAAACATCATAATAATAACTTGTCTCAATTTATTAATTAATTACATATTATTATACTAGATAAATCAATTAACATTTAACATATTAAACCATGATATAAGTTGCAATTTTTTTATTGAAATTATTTATTATAATTTGTAATTGCATTTTCAATGTATAAATTAGAATTTGCCACACACACATATACTTAATAATGTATTTATAAATATCATCCCCAAAGGTTAACAATGTATTTATAAATATGCAGCCCCAAGAGTTAATAATATATTTATTAATATGAGACATTTCCTACTTATGGTAATCTTAATATATCTATTTAACCATTGATTAAATTGAAACTTCAAAATTAAAATTTGTTATCTATCATCATCATAAATTATTAACATTTACATTTTTTTTTTAAACCATAAACTTTAAGCAATACATAATAAATGATTTCCATCGCATATTATATTACTTCATAAGTTTAAGGTCTTCAAAATTATGGCAATAGATAATGTATTAATGGTTTTTTCAACGAGATAAGTAGCATATCAACATTTCATAATTTTATAGATAATGGATTAATGGATTTTTCAAGGAAATAAGAAGCATATCAACATTTTATGATTTTGGGATTTTCATCATATATGATATTATTTCATAAGTTTAAGGTCATAGATAATGGATTAATGGATTTTTCAAGGAGATAAGGATCTTATCAACATTTCACATAATTTTGAGAATAGATAATAGATCTTCCAAGGAGAGAGAAACAATAAAACTTTCATAATTTCAATAGACATGGATCTTCTAGGGATATAAAGAGAAAATCAACTTGTAAATAAATAACTTGATTATAAAGAAAAAAAAATCCATAACAATTCAACAAAAAAATTATAGAAGAAAATATTGATGGCTACCAATGAGCCAACTTTCATAGATAAATGTATTGAAGATTGTGTACATGCAAAAGGGATTGTCATGTCATTGTGCTTCGAGGAAGAAAACCAAATTGAAAATATACACATCTATACAAAATGAAAACAAAGCTACAACTCAAAAAATGCTAACAAATTGGTGGAATGTTATACATCATATAAATTAGCATTCCCTATTTCCCACGTTGTTGTTATCCTTGCAACCAAGTATACGCTAGAGACGTTTGTGTGATGAATAAATCAACATGATGAAACTATCTTTGAACCTTTAAAAAATGTAAATTGTTAGTGGAATAAAAATAAATTAGATCCTACTACCAAAAAGGACTAGTAATGGTAGTTTACAAAATAATTGACATCAGAGAAGTCACACTAGAATTCTAGTAAGTATCTAAGTCATACACATGATATTTAATTTTAACAATATATATTTTGGTATAACTATTAATAAATAGGGGTTGGGGATTTTAAACTTATATGGGAACATATAATTTTAATCAATCATATAATGTTTTTTCATAAATTGATGAAATTTCCATAAAAGACTATTTATGAATGGATTTACAACTAGGGGACAAGAAATAAGAGGATGTGATACACTCTAAAAGTAGGATCAATTTTATAAGTTCATGAAAACACCTATTTAAATGTTTTTTACTAACTGACCCCTTGATAGACATAACTTCAAAACTAGGCGAATCACACAATATAGTAAGTTTTATAGAAAAAATGGGGTAATTGTGAACCTTCCATCCAAACAAGCTAATATTGAATTATCTACCAATGTACTTTTAAATTGGGGAGATGTAATCTCTTATGGATAACACTTTATTCATTTGTATGAATCTTGAACTTTGTAGGTTGTAGATGATTAGTTGTTCAATAAGCATATTTGTTTGTAAAAGATTGTCATCATGTTTAATATGATCCCAAGAATGACATATATGGGGTTAAATGTATATGTAATGGGGTAATTGTAAATGTAATCAGGTCAACCTAATAAAGAGCCCATATACGCAATGAGTGAGAATATATACATATAGAGGTCAATATAGTCATTTTCAAACTATTTTTTTGGGAAAATTTCCAAGGATCGAGGTGACACGTGGCACACCTACTATGGGTGACGTCACTTTTTTTTGTCTGCTAGCACCATTTTTTTGATTTTTACCTCATCAATAGTGCTCCATGTGGCTCCTAAAGTCCCTTCAACAATCTTTCAACAACAACCTTCTTGCATTTATCCTTTATTAGAGGCTATCTACCATTGGCAATTGTCCTTTCCCAACAACTCCAATAATTTCTTATACATGACATACATCACAAATATATATATATATATATATATATATATATATATATATATATATATATTAGTCGTCATGTAAAACAAAAATGCATGTATCATAGCATTTAAATCAATAAAACTTTTTCAGATATTCCCCAACATATCTCTTTGCACTCTACCACATTACTCAATGTGTTAGCTAGTGCAATCACAATCCAATTTTCAGTTGTATTCTATAATCATACAACCATCAACATCCTTATGCAAAAACACTTACTTGCATTAGTAAATCAATCTCTCGTACCATATAAATACAATAAAAAAAAAGGAAGGGGTCAATGAACTCTTCCCTTGTCCAACTCCTTCTACACATCCCTAGACTTTTGGTCCAACTAAGTTATTTTCCAAGGCCTCACTGCCTTTACTTATCATGGCTTAACTAAGAATATTCATTCAAACTTACTTATTTATTTATTTTCCTTTTTCCAGCTGTACTTGTTTCCACAACGGCTCTTCTAAGGCTTACAACTATGTTAAAAAATTTAGAGTTTTTACGGTGAGAAAAGTATTCCCCCTTTTCTCCTTCTTTGCTTAGGAAATATACTCCATGTTGGGATCTTCCTGCTCTTTTCCTTGAGCAGCCTTAGTTAGGCTCACCCTAACCTTTTGGATATGCCAACATGCTCCAATAGAAAACTTGTTTTTGGTGTTCATAATGAATCATGAACCTGTGCATTCTGCACATTGCCATTCAGTTATCAGAATGGTTAACATTCATTTTTTATCCTTCCATTCATGCATTATATTTTAAAATGTAATCCAAGATTCTTAGGTATATATGTATATAAGATTGCATCCCACTGCTCATTTCTTAGCAGTCATTAGGGTTGTGACTCTGTTCTCCTAATAGGGTCTTTACACAATTCCTTTCGGCATGCAACTTCCTTATTGCATATCCATCACTATCTTTGATGGCCTCAACCTTGGGTTGGATTCAGCTTTACCACTTTATTTTTTTACCAAATATTCCACAAGGAATATAAACATGCATTCCTATGATGTATTCCAAATACACATTAAAAGCATGTTCTTTATGTTATCAACTTGCTTTCATACTGTACTTTCATGCACTTAATCACATGTTTTAGCATGTTGTGTGTGTGCCCACCATAGGCACCCTTTACAATTTCATTTCCATATCGATTGAAAATTATTGATTTCATGATTGTTCACAGTCATTTACATGTGGTCCTCAAAATCATATTTATATTGTCTTTTATCATGACAACATAGCATCCTTGCTCATTTACTCTTTCATCTATGTATACTAGCTTTTCCCGAGGGAATGGAACACATTCTCCTCAAGCTATTATTCAAAACAAAAATTTCATGAATCATCAAAATAGAGTCATCCATGCATCCATGGTATTCATTAAATATTGGCAAGTGAAATTATTTCCTTACATTTCACTCATTTAGGCAGTCACATCGTGCCTTTAGTATATATATACTTTTACATCATACATGTGCATCACTTGCACCTTTAATATCATTCATTCATATCTATTTGGTTTTAAGATCAGCCTTCATATCAAGAAACCTTACAATGCATTAAATCAAGAATATAAAATCATAGCCAAACATTCATCATGCAATCTCATTGCTTTCACCTTTTCCATGTCAATCATACACATGGACATATCATACTTCCAGATCCTCCTCCAAAGGATCTTGTTTCCATTCTTATGACAAGCCTCATAGATATACTCAACACTGAGCTTTCCTCTTTGTTGAGAGCTTGCAGTCATTCACATGATATCCACATGGAAAGTTTAACATATATAATCATAACTATGCCCCCCTTTCCATACGAAACAATACATCTTATCAAGCTTCTTTTTCATGCCTCAAACCATTTTTGCTTAACATACATTTTTATCAAGGGAATGCTTTTCTAGATTCCCTCTCACTACTACTTGATCATATCAAGCCATACCTTATATGGATACCATCCACCTCTCGATGTCAACCTGGCCCATTGGTCATCTAGAAGTGCCCCAACACTTCCTTTACCACATTCAGGATCAACATTTCATTAACCATTTCACCTCATTTGTAATGAATTTTAATGTCTAATAACATTTGAACTATTTCCTTAAATCCCAAATACAATTTCAAAGTATGTTACTTACTAAGTATTTTAATACAGAACTCCAGAGCATCTTTAGATCATAATTTGTCTCAGGCATAAATTCTATTTCTTTTTTTTTAATTTTTGTAGAGATTCTAGTTGTTTATGTCTATCCTCATCAAAAAATAGAAGATAGGTTGTACATGTAGATCAGCACTAACCATTACACCCAGAAATATTCCTTCTATTCAACAACAACCATGAATGGAGGTCACTCTCCTCCTCCCACATGAATTCTGGAACATTAGTTTTCTATCCACCAAGCAACGGAGTCTGTTGTGATTTATCACTCAATCACCCATATTTCTGCAACTTCATTTATCAACTTGATTAGAAAAATGACACTCAACAATTCCTATACCCAGAAAAAAATTTGTTTTTCAATTCCCTTCAGAACCAAAGAGTTGCATATGTTCTCCCTCTTCATAAAATGGTCACCATACACATTCCTCTTGCTTCCTCAACATCATCAACATTTTACTTATGCTACTATAGTTAGATCATCATTAACCATATGATCCATGACATCACCATATTTTGCATCCAATGGTAGACTATAATAAGTATATATACATGTTATATGCATGCTCTATCTTTGTGATATGCATTTCAACATATCTTTGTGCACCAAGGATTGTACCCATGTTTGCAGTGCGGAGGGGTTCCATTTAATTACCTTTTGCATTTTCATACATATACCTACCCTTAGTTAATAGGGATTTACACTGATTTAGCACAACCACAAGCTTTTGAACTTGCTCATGTCATTCCACTTCTTCCATGAGGTACATTCTCATTCCATGTGACTTCTTTTATTTTACAAGGAGGGATTACCCCAGTAGGAAGTTTTTCAGTTATGACAGGTCAAGTAGGTTTATGTCACTTACTTCCATAAGGCCTCTAGACATGGAGGATTGTACTCCCAATGCCAAATCCTTCATTTAATCAACACTTTTAATTAACAGAGGCTTCATTAAGCCCACTTTTCGGCAACTCCTGCCACCTATTCAGTCCATTTTCCTTCTGGACTTAAGTATTCCTTAAAATAGTTTTATTCCATATGCATCCAAGTTTTATTATTAATGTCCCTCAGCATAATCCCACTTTTGTAGGACTGGATATAATTTCCCAAAAGAAGTGATAGGATTCTTCTGCCATAGCCTAGCATGATTCAATCTCGTTGGGTAAAATCCAAACTGCATTTTAATATGCATCCTTCTCCTCAAGGAACTTATGCAGATAATTTCCATACGTAAATAATACTCTCAACAGGATCATATTAGCCTTGGTAAATTAGTCTTATAACTTTTCTCCAGCCCATCCAAACCTGTGTTTGAATCATGCTCGGCTAGATAGGGTAGGGTAGAGTTCCCTCTCCCTTAAAGTTTCCTAAGAAAGAAAAATAACTTGACTCTTTTGTGATCCCAAGTAGGCCAAGTGTTGTTTCCCACTCTGATACCACTTTGTAACACACCCAACCCCTTAGGTATCCTTTTAAGGGATGGGGCATAAAAATTTCACTTTTCTCAATCATCTCGAATCCCTGAAACTAGGACTACATCACCTTTGATTCGACGATGGTTTTCCAACGACTATAAATTTTGTCCAGATCTGAGTTTTGGAACACAAGTTATGGTCCTTCAAAGTTCTTTAAGCCTTTATTGACTAGGGTCTTTCATCGCCATGTGGCACCCACATGGTTCCCTATCACCTGTAATGCTACCTCGTCATAACATACAAAGACTCGGTCAACCATAGGTCGACGCTTATCTAGCTCTTATTGGCCTATTAATTTAATTAAATATATCAAAGGATCACTTAGGATTATTAAGTTTGAAAAACTCATAAGTCTTCGAACTTCGACGAGGTTCCTCATCGTGTTTTTATGAACATACCCCCAAAACTCTCGAATGTCGAAGCTGCGGAGAGGGTTCCACCTGTATTATGCCTTTATGCAAATACAAGTAATTACATTACCCCACAATATAATTAATTTTGTTTAATTTTTATTATAAAATTGGACGGGAAGGTAGGTTCGGGCCTTTGGCCCTTTTAACTTGTTCGTTCTATCACCCCAAACATCTGGAGTCTCGAATCTCCAGACACTCGGAGAGTTCACACTTACACATGAATGCACATTAAATACTGGAATAGGGACAGGTAGGTCTGAGCTTCAACCATTTTATCCCAAGCGTTCCATCACTCAAAACACTCCGGATTCCTGAAGTTTTGAACTCCCGTCAACCATTAGATCAAGCGACCATGATCCAAGAGGAATACATTTGGCAGAAGACAAGGGTGACACTTAGCCCAATCAACTGGTGACATGTGTCAAGGTCCATTTCACACATAAGGTTTGTGAAATTCATGAATCAGGGTGATACGTGGCACACCTACTATGGGTCCATGTCACCCAAGGTGATGTCAGCATGCCACATCACTTTGGCCTTTGGTGCTTCAGAGATATTCTCATTCACCAACATGTCGAACTTCCCAGAGTAGGACTTCGTCAGAGTGCTTTAATATATCCTTTCACTAGTTGATCAGACGGTCAGGAGAGGTTCCCAATGGATTCCCCAAATCAACGACTCATGTTAACTCACAAGTTTGATGTTTAGGGTTTATGTTTGTTTAACACATTTTATCTCCCAGAGTAGGCCAATGCCGAATGATCACGACGTAGATCCAATGGCCAGAGGAGATCCTAAATAACCCCATATCTACGAATCGTGTTACTTCACGACCGAGAAGTGGATCGAGTTTTAACAAGGGGATGCAACCCACGATAACGGGTGAATGACTACCAAATTTTGGTCCACCATCCAGCTACTGATTCGACAAGTCGTATTCGACGCATTTAGTACATTGCAATGTTCATTCACCCCAGAGCTCTAGAGTCCTGGAGTCCCGAATGACTTAGCTCCTTTTTAAGTGTAGAGGAGGGTTCTAAGGTCCTAGTCCTATGGAACTTTGTTAATCTCCAATGGATACACTCCTAAATATTAGCCAGAATTTGGTTAAGGTTGTAGGCATGAGTCCATGGCCACTTGGACGATTGGTTTGAAGGAATTTACCTTAATCTATGGAGCTCAAATTCCACAACAGGAAAGGTAATTCAAGGAAATCAACAGGACTAAGGTAGTCCTATAGATTCTATCTCGACTCTATGTTTTCGGATTTGGTCCTTGAGAAATCCCTTGAATATTTTCCCAACCAACACAGGGGCCACAATCTTATGTCCCAAAATCCAGTTAAAGATCCATTTCTAGCAATTCTCCTTTCTCTTGAAACCAACATTGCATGAGATTACACATTTACCTTTGTTTATATACCTATATTCCTCATGTACACATAAATCACAGATAGGGATTTAATTTCTTTTTCCTAGAGTATTACAAGGTAATTCTATTCAATTGTGCAAGGCATGTACTAAACTTGTCATCCTACCAACGCCCAAAAGCAGAAGTTTACAGTTGAAAACAAGAATTCAATCATGCATTTCATTTCAAGTACGCATGGTATATGAAATACTTATCTATTACAGGTTACATCCATCCAACTAACTGTGGTTGTTCTCCTTTCCACCCAACCATAGGATTAGAGGCATTCACTCTTAACACTCTGGCCACCCCTGTGCAAATCCATGATATCACTAGGAAACTTCTTTGTGTTTCTTAAGTCTTCTGTAGATTCTCAGGGATTCTCTCTCTGTCACAACCTTTGCAAGGTTTATCATATACTCCCTCAGGATCAAGCTCACGACCTTCTTCTCAGGTCAAGGATGGATCTCTAGTCTATTAAAAAAACAACAAACAATTCCTTTGTCTTCAAAACTCCATGTGTCTGGCAATAATAGAAATCTCCCTTATTCCCCACTGAGCTCAGGGCCTCCACGGGGTTTACCAGATGCCTTCCAAAATGGATTTCCTCTTTGAAATAGATTCCCTTCACAACTACATTGTCCCTCGATGACCTCTCCTTCTAGCACCAGTTTCTTTCCAGCTAGCACCAAGCTTATGACCCTCTTTTTCTCCAGTCTGGGCTTCGAGTCTTCTGTGCTCCAATTCAGGACTCTTCCATGAGTTCCCTAATCTTTCTATTGCATGTGCTCATGCATTCTTTTCATAAATTATCTTCCTCAGAGACCGAATTCCTCCTATGTTTCTCCCTATAGTTGGAACAACTTCTTATTTCAGTTATTCTTTTGAAGTGGAGAGCCTTACACGCTCTCCTCTTTCTCTAGTGTTTTTCTTCTCTTAGCATATCTAGGTCGCACACCCCCCTGTGGGAATGGTCTCCTTCTCATATTTTCATGTGTATTCTTGCACGCTTTTTTCCTCCCTAGGAAGGTTCTGGACTTGTCCTATTCCTTTTGTCAGAAGGAACTCGGGTCAATCTGGGCCTGCATGAAACTGCACTCTGTGGTACTTCGGGATGACAATTTTCTATCTCCTCATCCAAACCCTCCATGATTCCATTCATTGGAGTAGTTGATTGTTCAATCACCAGTGCTTTCTCATAAATTGATTTTTATTGGAATCAGGATGAGGCTCATTTTTTCAACAAAGAGAATTGGATCATTTTGACATAATGAACCCTCTCTACAGTTTCCTCACTCTTTCCTCTAGCGATATCATGGCCAGTAATTCAAGGCTTCACCCCCACAATCATTTTTTGGCAATATAAACAATAATACATTTACATTGTTCGCATGCCATAGCATGGTAATCATAAATAATGATTAATTACAAGCTGGGGGAAACAAGGGTATTACATCGTAGTTGCGCTAAATTTGGCGATCTCTCTAATTTATCTGGAGGTTTATATAATTGGCGGTTTCTTTAAGTTTGGTAGAAATTTCTCTAAATTTGGCAAAGTTTTTAATTTATCTAAAGGTTTCTATAGTTGGTGGTTTCACTAAGTTTGGTGACATTTTTGATAAATTTGGTGAAGTTTTTTAATTTATCTTGAGGTTTCTATAGTTGGTGGTTTCGCTAAGTTTGGTGACGGTTCTGATAAATTTGGCATATTTTTTAATTTATCTGGAGGTTTCTATAATTGGTGGTTTCACTAAGTTTGGCGACAGTTCCGCTAATTTGGCAGATTTTTTAATTTATCTGGAGGTTTCTACAGTTGGCGGTTTTGCTAGTTTGGTGACAGTTTCGCTAAATTTGGAAAAAGATGAATTTTGAATTTCCTACCCCCTCTCTATTCGCAGGTTGGGTTTTGAGGATAAACTTTACAGGCTCATATCTCGGGCTTCCAACCTCGTTTTCTCGAGCAATTTTTTTTTTCATTTGGGACAATTTTTCATGCTTCACACTGGTGTAGACAATTTATGATTTTGGTGCATCGGTTTTCTAGAATTTTCATAATTTCACAAGTGACACTGCGTGGTTCTTATTTTGAGAACTTCAAAGGCTCATCTCTTTTTCATATGACATTGAATCGAGGTGATTTGTTTTTTGAAAGTGCATGATTTTTTGTGTACTTCGAAGTGGTGTTGTTTATTTCACTTCATATTGTTTCAAAATCATACTTCCAACACCTACTCATTTTTTGAGGGTTTGTAAAGGAACTCAAGTCAAGTCCGCTCAGTGTTCTGCTAGTGGAAATTGTAACCACACTAATATAAAGTTATAAATCATTTTTCTTGGGGGGATCCTTGATTGAGTGATTCATGGGGGGTCTCTTAGTGTGATTGTGTTTGTGCACCTTTTTCTACTCATGCTCTTTTTTCCTTCACAAATGGGTAACTTTAAATTTCCATTRCTAACACCATACAACTACAACACATGGCATCAAAATGCATGGAATTCCTTAACGCAACAAGGATATACACCTTATGTTGAACAATAGGTAACCAAACCCACAGATGATAAAGAAAAGGTACTATGGTTGATAGAACAAACAAAATATCYTKGTTGYSTTAGGAGTCTAGTTTCCMTTGATAYAATGTCTCAACTTGATGATGGTTGTACAAATTCACATGATGCATGGGAAAAATTAAAAACTCTCTATGGGAAAACTAATGAAGTTCGAGAATATCAACTTGATAATGAACTAATGAGTCTTGATCCTAAGTCTTTTGAAAACACCTAGGATTATGTAACAAAGGTTAATGACCTAACATCCCAATGTAAATCATGTGGTGTAGAGAAAAAGGACATAAACTTGGACCTAAATATGTTGCATTTGTTTCTATCTTTCACACTCATAGGTTGAATATGGGATATGCATATACAAGGACTTATTTTTCTTCCTTTTCAAAGATGTTAATGCATGAGCAGGGGAAGCTTGTTTCCATGAGTGTCCTTAAGCCATCTTAGTCTCAGGATTTATTGGTTGGTCAACTAAAGGAACAAAAAAATTCAGGGAAACTTAGACAAGAAAGAAAGGAAGTCCAAGAAGAATTCAAAGAAAGATCAAGCATGATCAATGTCTGCCCCAAAAGTAGAATCCAAATCCTCTTCTTCAAAGGTGAATTCTCAAAAGAAGGATATGCCAACTTGTATTTACTACAAGAAGGTTGGTCATGAGGAACATGTTGAGCACTCAACACACCCTAAAAATCTTGTGTCAAATTTTACTTTTTGGGTACCACTTGATCTTTTGCACTATCTAAATTCGACCTCAACATGAAATATTTTGCCTTTGCTTATCATTTTGTTTTTCATTTTAAGTTTTTTAAATTTTGCTTGAACATGCAAAAATCTATAACTTAAAAGACTAAGGAATCGACAGCCAAAACTTTCTCAGATGCACTAAAGAAATTCAACATCTGAAAGGATTAAGCATAAGAGAAAATCATTCAAGCGAACCAAGGTAGCCGAGCGTCGATCCTCCTCGACGTCGAAAAGAGGAAGTCCTCGACGTCGACAAGAGGAAGTTTTCTTTTACGACGAGGTTCACCAAGGACATCACCGATGACCGAATATTTCAGCATCGACAAAAGTTTAGAAGAGCAAGCGCTTATGAAGAATGAAATAATGTCGTCAATTGTCGACTCCCAAAACATTTTCGGTATCTAGTGATTTCAAGGGAACTACACAAAGAAACTATCTCTGGAGGCTGATCCCTGATAACTTTCGGCATCTACAAGTTTTGAGAATGTATGGCCATTAAAGGGAGTGATAAGTTTATCCCCTTCCCCCGACCGTCGATCCCGATACTTTTCGGCACCGGCTGTCTGAAGTTTATGTTATCACTCGCGTCTTGTTGAAAAACCCTGACCTGATTGAGATACGCTATCAAAACATCTTCACCCACCTATCATGTGTCATTGCCAAAGCGGTTAAACATATGATCGAGTTTTCCCTTGAGTCATTAGCAGTTCTTGAGCCCCGAAGTGATGCCACGTCAACGTTGTACGATGAAATCAATCGACATCGGAAGATTTTGTAGAAATATATCAACTAAAATACAAAGAAACACTAAATACAAAATTGAGGCTAACTTACAAGAAACTTAGAAAAAGAACGCAGTAGAATTACACGCCAAGAGGGAAAACATGCATTCAACTTCTGTGACCAGAATCCTTTCGTCAAAATTTTGAGAATTTATATATTAAATTTCCATAGGGTTTCAGTTACATACAATAGGCACTACCAATACCTTTTGGCCAACCAACCCGGTTACATTGAGAACACAAAAAATTTCACAGTAAAAAGGGAAAACTATCAAAAGCAGCGCCACATTTGATAATACAAAACGGATTTTGCCAATCAGGCCTCTTCTGCGCGCAGACTTTCTCCCCGGCTGCTTTGCGCTCCCTGAGGTGATTTCATGTTCTGTTCTTCTGAAACCCTTTGAGCTTCACATAGACACACGATCGTGTCATGTGCTTCCCGAAGTTGTCTTTTGAGCCAAGTTACATTACCTTCACAACCTTGCGGTGCTAGAACCTCAAAGTTCTTTTCCTCCAACTGCTGTTGTAATTCTCTATTCTCCTGGTAAAGTTCATCTATGGTGATTTGTGCCTGCTCCAGATGTTGGTTAGGATATTGAACGCTCGAACGCCAGGAGCCTGTCCTTCTTGTTCTTCTCCCGCTTCCCTGACTTGTGGTTTTGAATGGTTTGAGCAGAATAACATGCATTAAGGACTCTTCAACAACTGATCGTGCACACGATTCAATCGGGTTTTGGTGTTCCCAAACTTCCTTATTCTTCCGAGGCTTCCCTCTCCTCCATGGTATCTGCTGTTGAGGGAGCGTGCTCTCCAACCCACATCCTTCCGGCGTAGTTTCTTCCACTTCGGTATCCACACGAAGTGACACTATAGTTTCCACGCGAAGGTAAGAATTTTCCTTTGGAACTTCAGGAATACCCACTGCCAATAAGAATGATTCCCAAGCATGTTGGGGCTCAGGTTTGGTGCTCTAACTTCCCTGCAGACCCCCTCCTACATTTTGAGGAGATCCCATGGTGCGACAATGTATTTTCTTAGATTCTCGTGACTGAACAAAGGACCAAACACATAGTTTGATCTAATTGGGCTCACAGGACGAGTCACCACTGGTGCATAAGCTCGTTGTTACATAGAACACATACAAAACATCTAGAATTTATAGCAGAGCGGGGTTATGAGATGAAACATACTAGGGAACACTGAATGTCTTGCGACGAGATGTTTTAAAGGGTTAATATGTCACATCCGCACGACGGGTATAATCTAGGATGTGTGAAATGAAGCCGATAGGAGTTACAGAGGATATGTGGTACGATCATCTCAATTTATTTTAATTTCCCCAAGCTCCATAATGAGCTAATGATGGTTGATGCACTTGTTGATGTGAATTCTGTAGGAGCAACTTGCCTCGACATGAAGCATTTAATGACTTCCCTTATAACAATATCCAATATTTTTGGAACTTACTCGTACTTTTGGCACATGTTCGGCTCTGATATACTTTCCCGACTCCAAGGGCCAACTAGCCACTGGCGTGACTTTGAATCTCGTATTTTCCGTACCTGATCTACCATGCTATTTCGCATAGATGTAACTCACCATAACTGAAGAAAAGTGGCGACGCTAACAGAGATGGTGTAGGTAATTCGAAAGGTTGTAGAGATCACGTAAGTATTAAACAATCAGGCTTAGCAAGATTTACAGGTATGGATCAGCCTAGTTCCCTCCTGCTTATGTTTTTCATATATTTTGTTCGGTGAGAAAATTTCTAAATGATTGTTTAATTCTGATTGAAGGAAAGATCTCTCTGACTATTGAGCAAAATTGGCTCTGTAATTGTGCCGAGGAATCCAAGAGAAATTGGGTCCGAGGATAAAAAAGGCTATAAAGGATATCAGACTCTGGGAGTTCGGCACTCCTGATGACTTCGTCGACTTGTGTGAAATAGTCGAGTCGCATACCAAGAAAGGTACATTATGGGTCGAAGAACTAGCGACGGTGACCGACACAGTGCCAGGGCAAGTGCAACAATTTATGGAACATCTGATTAGAGTTCAGACTGTGCTACAACAGTTAAACACTAGTCTAGTAAAGTACTGAGAACATGTGGTGGAGATTAGAGGATTTTAGATGGCTCTGATGGAACAACACAGATTTCCATGGGCCCAAACCTACAAAGATTTGTTTATCAGTTGGTTGGAGTATGAGAAAAGTCACCCTTTCAAGTGATATGTTGAGTTGATTATTAAATAAACTGTTAGAGGATGACGCCACGTGGCAATTTTTTTTTGTTTAAACTGCACTTAGCCGTTATTTTCAGTTGAATTTTATATTATAAATAAGAACATTGACCAATTAGTGAGGGGTCGATGGTTTTTGCAATAAATCTTTCTTTCTGGTTGTTAATAATTATTTTGAAGCTGCTTTGAATTGAGAAGTCCTTCTGGACTAGAGACAAGTTATTTTCATCAAATGCATGTGTGATTGGACATGGAGAAGAACTATTTCCTATCTCGTTTCATGAATGATGTTGTCATGAGTAAGAGTTATTTAATCTATTGTCAAGTTATCTGGTGCAATATATTGTTGTTCTTTACTTTAATGATGAAGATGAATCGTTGTGTTATCGTGTGATGGATGATTAGTGTAGGTGAATTATTTTTCTTTCCATTATCTTATTGCATATGTGTTTTCTTTCTGATAATTAGTTTCTCAAACAGTAATTGGATTCTCACATGGTTAATGTATTAGTACTAGGCATGTGGTATAGAATTGTCAGCTGCATGTTTGAGCAATGGGTTATCCCAAGCTCAACCTCTTCCCTAGTAGTTAGAAATTAATCCTGTTTTGTTGCTAAGTTGGTTTATACCGTCTTACATCTCATATCAGTCTCATTCAAGAGAAAATACAAAAAGAGATAGTCCCAACTGAAGGAAGAGCCTTCACAAGAAAACATAAATCCCATCGATAAATTGGTCGGATCACAATATTTGGAGAACCATTCCACCATTAAATGCCACAGAGTCTAATTGGGCCTCGGTGGCGGGTTTGGTTCCTGCTGTTGAACTAAGGGATTTAGGACCCATAAACATAATTGGTGCTAGAAGGAGGGCCTCAGAATGAATGGCTAAACATATATTTCACATAGTGTTCCAAACAACCTATAGATTTATAACAGCCCACATGCATGGCTAGTCATTCCCAAGACAACCCACACACGCTAAATACTCCTGAAACGAGTAACTCACCCCAGCCCGAGGAAGAAAAATTAATACCTGCCATACTTTACGCTCTTCCTCATGAGGAATTAAATCAATTCAGAAGAATCACGAGAGCTTATGCTCAACAGATCGGCGTGTTACCCTTAGCTTCGATACTCCCTCAAAGAAAACAAAAAAGCAGACCAATGGTTGACACCCCTGAATAGGTTTTCGTGCAAACCGTAGAATACTTAATATATTTATCAATCACTGAAATTGAACACCCTCTAAATCTTATCCCTGAAAGGCCAGCCGACGACGTCTCTGAGCCGAATGATTTTTTGGAAGAAGAGGAGTTTAACTCGTATTCCGAAGATATGGAAGACAACAATGACCATAGTGAAGAACGGTGAGACCCACCTCAGAACAACCAACCTTGGTTGGCCAGAGACGCTTTGGCCATCCCAGGATGAATACATAATCTTCCTCGACACCCGAAGAAGTTACTTCCTAAATTCGACCTAAATTCGACCCTGAGACGTCAGGATTGCCTAAAGACCATATCAAGAAATTCATACTTGCGATCAAACTTATGAATGTCCAACATGAAGATGTAGTATGCAGACTATTCCCCTACATGTTTGAAAATTCATCTTCCATGTGGTATTTTAATCTACCTATAGGATCTATAACCAGCTGGACAAAGTTTCAGAAGGATTTCCTAGACAAATTTTCTGAAGAAACCACTACAAGAGATTTGATGGTTGAATTATTCGCCGCCACCATGAGTTCGAAAGAAAAAGTTAAAGATTTCAATCAAAGATTCACAACAATATTGAACAAATTATAGCCTGAACCTAAACCTACTCAGGAGCTGCAAATTGAAGTATATGCTAATGCGCTCCCAACCTCTATTTCCATGTTTGTGAAAAGGGCTACCAAATAGACCTTAGCTAAGAATTTTGAAGAAGCCAAAATGGTAGAATTCCAGATGAAAGGGTGTAAAGAAGACCAAGTTTCTTTAGTTAAGAAAGAATTTCAACCTCCTCCCAAAAGAGGACTCCTTTTGACTAGATCACCGGGGAAACAAGCGGAACAAACTCCCGACAAGGGTAATGGTCCTAATGGAGACATAGAATACCTACAACACATGGTCAAGAAATTATCAAACAAGAACATAGACATGAAGAGAAACGCAAGGGAAGGAAACCAAGGCCAAAGGCCATATAAACCTTTGTTTAAAAGAAATTCATTGTTCAAAGAAATTGAACCTCCCCCAGCTAACTTAAATATCGATCTGGGAAACGTGGCATCTGATTCTTTCTGTACTTATCACCAGGAAAATCACTCTGAGAGAGACTTCCCTCAATGGGTGCATGCCATGAACTTGATGGCCAATCGGTTTCTAGATGAAGTCTCCCTGAGTGAATAACCAACCGGTTCAGTTATGAATGTTGCCATTCAGGAAGAGATTGATCCACGAGAATATACAACCATGTTGATATGGGATCCCAATCTAATCATGCCTTCCGAAGACCTGTTTGAGTCTCGAGAACCGCCCGCAGAAGTCTCGGTTGTGTGAACACGAAGTAAAGGTCCATCTGCCTCAAAAGATATCGCTACCACCCATACTTCGAGGGGTAAGACAACTCTCGATCACCCTAAAGAAACATTTTCTCACAGTAAAAACCCTATAAGCATACATACCTGAGAATCGCCCAAGATGGATTACAACGTAGTGGAATATTTGAAAAAGTTAAGAGCGAATATATCATTCATGGATATGCAGGATTCCTCAGCAAAAGGAATTTCTGCTACAAGCTTTGAACTCAGTAGAAAACCCTACAACTAGAAATGGTCAGGAAAGAAACCTATCTCCCATAGATCTGGTAATTAAGCCAATGGTAAACACCTGCTCGGAAGAGAAGAAGGGAAAACCTTTTGTCCCACTCTTCCTTCTGACATTTGAAGTTTTCAACAGAAATGTCCACAACTATTTGGTAGATTCAGGAGAATCTTCCAATGTTATGCCTTTTTCTATCTGTAGAAAGCTAAATGTTGTCCCTCTCAAGAGTGACAAACATGTAATACAACTAGACAAAACTCAAGTCAAAGTCATGGGAGAACTCAAAGATTGAATGATTAGAATAGTGATGGATCCTAAGTTTGTGCAGGTGATTGACATCATTGTGGTAGATATCCTGGAAGCTTATGGACTATTATTGAGCCGAGACTGGTTTGAAAAATTGAACGGACATTTTAGTACAGACTGGGATCACCTTTGGCTACCACTAAAGGGGCACAAAAATATGATTAAAATTGACAGGGAAAGGTATCTGAAACATACTGCCACTAGAGACCTGTAACAAGCCCTCATCAATAGATTTCTATGTGCTGGGTAATAATTCCTGTGACTCTTACTTTGGTAAATTTCCCCCTCTCTTATCCAATGTCCCTCGTACTCAAAACTCTGAAATGTTGTTTCAAGAGAAATCGTCGATACCAACAGAGGAAACCCTCTTCTATCAAGAACTTGTGCTTGAAAGGATAAGGGAGAAAAAAGGTAATAAGGGAGAAGAATCAAATAACCTACGTTCACAAATTTGGACCATATACTTTGATGGATCCAAATCACAAGAAGGTAAACGTCATTTCCTATATTGTAGGCTGGAATTTGAGTGCACCAACAACACCACTGCGTATGAAACATTAGTACAAGGGTTAAAGAAATCCATCGACTTAAATGTCAAATAATTGAAGGTTTTCGGGGACTTTGAAATTATCGTTAGACAAGGAATACTATACACTGCAATTCCCCACACCTAAAGAGTTATCAATAGGAAATGCATATGTTAATAGAGCATTTTTAAGATTTCAATGTCACCGCGATTCCCAGAGCATTGAATGTTCTCACTGATTCCCTAGCCACAGCTGCTTCAAGGCTATCACTTCTAGAGGATTATGAAGCCTCCCGATTCACTGTGGAACTACTCTACAAACCGTCATTTCCTAACAACATTTCTAATTGGAAAGTCTTTGAAGGATATGAACATATCATAAACTTCCTGACCAACCAAGACAATTTCAAGGATTTGGCTATTGACGATGAAGTATTCCAAGAGCAATCAATAGGAACCGATCCTTAGACAGGTGAACCTATTGACAGATAAAAGTATCACACAATCCCGAAAGGGATAGCCAATTTGGAAAATCTGTTCGATCTGAAAGATCGATTTAAAGGGCCTAAAAATGCAAAGGTCGGTAGCTCCTGTCCTCTGCATGAGGCTATAAATCTCAAAACCCCGGAAAACCCAAAGAATGTAAACCTCAGTAAGACTATATCTAAGGAGGAGACGCAGGATTATCTCAAATTGTTCAGACAATATTAAGATGTCTTTGCATGGTCCTATCGAGATTTGAAAACCTATGACACCCACATCATCAACACACCATCCCATTAAAACCCAAAGTGAAACCCTTCCAACATAAGCTCTGAAAGTATCACCCATCCTTGGAACCTCTCATGCATCAGGAATTGAAGAAACTTTTAGATGCAAAAATCATCTTCCAGGTTAGACATTCTGCATGGGTAGAAAATCTGGTTCCGTTGAGGAAAAAGTTGGGAGAAATCTGCTTATGCGTAGATTTTAGAAACCTCAAAAGAGATTCAGAAAATGACAATTACCCAGTCTCGCCAATGGAGCAACTCCTGCAGACCATGTATGGCTCATATATTTTCTCTCTACTGGACGGTTTCTCGGGTTATAACCAATTTCTGGTTTCAGAGGAAGATCGTTTGAAAACCACCTTCTGAACCAAGTGGGGAACCTTTTCTTATAAGCGCATGCCTTTTGGGTTAATCAATGCATGGGATACTTTCCAAAGGGCCATGGATGTATCATTTATGGGACTAATCAATAGATGCTTGGTAGTGTATCTAGACGACATAACTGTTTATTCAAAGGACAGAAAATAGCACATCCAACACTTAACTCAGATTTTTGAAACGTGTAGGAAATACTGTATATCCTTAAATCCTAAGAAAACTATCTTCGACATCGAGGAAGGTAAGTTGCTAGGTCACATTATATCCCAGGCATGCATTCACATAGACCCAGAAAGGATTAAAGCCATAGCTCAACTCTCGTTGCCTCATAATAAGAAAGCTATGCAGTCCTTTTTTGGACAAATCAATTTTGTGAGGAAATTCACTCCTGATTTTTCGGAAACTATCAAACCCTTACAAAATATTATTCACAAAGATGCCGAGTTTAAATGGGACGACAAATGAAAGGATTCTTTCAGTACCATCAAAACTGCTATATCTCAAGCCCTCGTGTTACGAAGTCCCGATTTCAATAGAGATTTCTTCCTCTATACTTTCACCTCTGACCAATCGTTAACTGTGGTATTAACTTAGAAGGATGATGAAAAAAATGAGGCCCCGATGTTGTTCATGAGTACAAATCTCCAAGGAGCCGAACTAAATTATCCTGTCGTAGATAAATAAGCTTATGCAGTTTATAAAGCAGTGAAACACTTCAGGTCTTACATCATTAAGAACCACACCAAAGTAACTATGCCTCACCCTGTGATCTGATCCCTATTCACTCAACATGAGATGGGGGAAAGAAAAGGGAATTGGATGGCAGTAGTTCAAGAATTTGATCTAGATATAAAACCTGCCAAACTAGTAAAAAGGCAGGGGTTGTGCAAACTCGCAACCGAAGCCCAGGCCCAAGTAAATGAAGATCCCAGATCGGAGAATGAATTAGAATTATGGTGTGGTGAAGCTTCATACATTTCCTCAGGGCTAGAGTCTTGGTATAAGAATTTGACTTATCTTCTACACCATGGGGCCTGCCCAGAAAATATCAACCCTAGGGAAAGGAGAGCTCTCAGGTTAAAATCTGCACAATATCGCCTCATAAATTTGGTACTCTTCCAGGTTAATTATGATGGGGTACTTTTGAGATGCTTTGAACGTGGATATGCGGATAAAGTCCTAAAGGAGCTCCATGATGGCCCTGCAGGTGGAAATTTCGCAGGAGACACTACCGCTCATAAGATATTGAGGGATGGTTATTATTGGCCCACTTTGTTCAAATATGCTCACACATACGCTAGAAACTGTAAAGTTTGTCAAATGAGCATCGGGAGAGAAAAGAGAGAAGAAGACCCACTCCAACTTGTGACTGTCTCTAGGCCTTTCGAGCAATGGGGGTTAGATATCATAGGAGAAATTACACCAATCTCTTCAAAACAACACAAGTACATCTTGACTACCACTTATTACTTCAAGAAATGGGCAGAGATCATCCCTCTGACTCATGTAAATGAGAAAATGGTGATCCAATTCATAGAGAAACAACTGATTACAAGGTTTTGCGTCCCTTCTGTCCTGGTTTTTTATAACACAACTTATTTTTCTTCCACCCGATTGACAGATTTTTCTTTGGACAAAGGAGTCATAATTAGGTACTCTGTAAATTATTATCCACGGGGAAATGGAGTGGAAAAATCGACTAATAAGAACCTAGTGAGGATATTAAAAAAGACGGTTGCAGACAACCAGAGAAATTGGCATAATCTACTTCATAACGCCTTATGGGTTGATAGGGTCACACCCAAAGAAGCTATAGGGAATTCCCCATACTTTCTGGTATACATACAAGAATCTATTCTCCCAAACAGACTTTACCTCCCATCTCTTCAACTGGCCCAAGATTCTGGAGAACAACCTTCATCAGTCATGCAATGAAGAATTAACACTCTACTCATGTTAGAAGAAGAAAGGTAAAAGGATAAGTCAAAATTCATAGGCCACCAGTAGATAGCTAAAAGATAGCTCGACAAGCACAAGGCTAAAGAGAAGAGTTTTGAAGTAGGAGACTTAGTCCTAAAATGGGACAGAGAAAACAAACCCAAAGGAAACATTCTAAGTTTCAAAATCTGTGGCTTGGACCTTTCCAGGTGGCTGAGAAGATTGCGGTAGGCACTTACCGATTGCATAATCTGAGGGGGGAACCTGACGCCCTCCCAATAAATGGCCAAGCCCTGAAACAATATTTCCAATAAAAAAAATAAAAATGTTTATGTTTCATATGAGTGTTTTCATGATTGCGAAATGCATTTTTGTTGTTTTCTTTTGCTTTCTAGATTTTTTTTATTTGAAATATTGTGCTCAATGAGAAAATGGTTGGCCTTAAATAATGCGACATAGCGAACTTTGTTCCTAACTCATTGCTCGCAAACAAACACAATAAGAATTTAGAGACTTGCAGTTGCTTTGATGAGTCCTCTATCTAACCTACGCAAATGAACAACTTCAGAAAAATGTCAGAAAGGTCTTAGTGGTTTGGTAAGACCTCAAGAGAAAGAAGGAAAGCTAGGAAGGACTACATGCAACCCAAAGACAAAGCTAGCAAAGGATCCAGCTTAACCATCTCACTTTGAAAAATAAACAGACATCATCCTCTCCCACTCGCTCAGGGCATCATGCCAAGGTAAAATTGACATTATCAAAAGAGTGAACAATAGGAGAGGGTATGCAGGTATCTCTGCCAGGGCTATGGACGCTCGTTGGTAGCAGAGCAAGGTCTGTGATGTCGGGGTGACTCCGCCTAGGATATGGATGCTCGCCGACAGTGGAGCAACACCGAAGAAAGTGGGTGAAGGTGACTAAAGGATCCATGCCAATGAATGCTTTGATAAAATTTTGTAAAAAATGGCATGATCCAGGGTTACGGGAAATGAAGGAGGAATAAAGGTTAAAACCCCACATGCAGATCCTAAAGAATCAACCGGGGAATTTCGAATGCAAGGGTAAAAGAAGATCTGATTTAAAACTAGTAAGGTTCCCCACCCACTTTTGCATCAACCGAGCCCCGAGGAAGGAACAAAGATTCTTCTTTCGCCCAGTAAGTCGCCATTTGTTGAGCACTCAACACACCCTAAAAATCCTGTGTCAATTTTTACTTTTTGGGTACCACTTGATCTTTCGCACTGTCTAAATTCGACCTTAGCATGAAATTTTTTTCCTTTTCTTATCATTTTGTTTTTCATTTTAAGTTTTTTAAAGTTTGCTTGAACATGTGAAAATCTATAACTTAAAATACTAAGGAATCGACAACTAAAACTTTCATGAACTCACTTAATAAATTCGACATCGAAAAGGATTAAGCATAAGAGGAAATCATTCAAGCGAACCAAGGTAGTCGAGCACCGATCCTTGTCGACATTGGCAAGCAGAAGTTTTCTTTTATGGCGAGGTTCACCAAGGACATCTCCAATGACTGACTCTTTCGGCATCGCCAAAAGGTTAGAATAGAAAGTGCTTATGAAGAATGAAATAATGTTGTCGATCGCAGACTCCCGAAACATTTTTGGTATCGAGTGATTTCAAGGAAACTACATAACGAAACTATCTATGGAGGACGATCCTCGATAAATTTTGGCATCAACCTATTTTGAGAAGGTATGGCCATTAAAGGGCATGTTAAGTTTATCCCCTTCCCCCAACCGCCGATCTCGATACTTTTTGGCATCGACTGTCCAAAGTTTATGTTATTTCTCACGTCTTGTTGAAAAACCCTGACCTGATTGAGATACACTATCAAACCATATGCTCCCACCTATCATGTGTCATTTCCAAAGCAGTTAAACATGTGATCGAGTTTTCCCTTGAGTCGTTAGCAGTTCTGGAGCCCCGAGTTAGTGATGCCATGTCAATGTTGTATGATGAAATCAGTCGGCGTCGGACGATTTTGCAGAAAGATATCAACTAAAATACAAAGAAACACTAAGTACAAAACCAAGGCTAACTTACAAGAAAATTAGACAAAGAACGCAGTAGAATTACACACCAAGAGGGAAAACGTGCATTCAAATGCTGTGACCAAAATCCTTTCGTCAAAATTTCGAGAATTTATATATTATATTTCCATAGGGCTTCAGTTACATACAATAGGAACTACCAATACCTTTTGGCCAGCCGACCCGGTTACATTGAGAACGTGGAAATTTTCATAGTAAAAAGGGAAAGCTATCAAAAGCGGCGCCACATCTGAGAATACAAAACATATTTCTCCAATCAGGCCTCTTGCGCGTGCAAACTTTCTCCCCGGCTGCTCTGTGCTCCCTGAGGTGCTTTTATGTTATGTTCTTCCAACATCCTTTGAGCTTCGCGTAGCTTCACGATCGTGTCTTGTGCTTCCCGAAGTTGTCTTTTGAGCCAATTTACATTACCTTCACGACCTTGCGGTGCTAGAGCCTCAGAGTTCTTTGTCACCAACTGCCATTGTAATTCTCTATTCTCCTAGTAAATTTTAGGTATGACGATTTGTTCCTTCTCCTGCTGCTGGTTAGGATCTTGAACGCTTGAACCCTAGGTTCCTGTCCTTCTTGTTATGCTCCCTCTTACCTGACTTGTGGTTTCGAACGGTTTGAGCCGAATAGTGCGCATTAAGGACTCTTTACCAGCTGATCGTGCACATGATTCAATCGGGTTTTGGTGTTCCCAAACTTCCTTATTCTTCTGAGTCCTCCCTCTCCTCTACATTATCTGCTGTTGAGGGAGCGTGCTCTCCAACCCGCGTCCTTCTGGCGTATTTTATTCCACTTCGGTCTTCACACGGAGCGACACCATAGTTTCTATGCGAAGGTAAGAATTTTCCTTTGGAACCTCAGGAATACCCGTTGGCAATAAGAACGAGTCCCAGGCATGTTGGGGCTCGGGCCTGGTGCTTTGACTGCCCCGCAGACCCTGTCTTGCATTTTGAGGAGATCCCATGGTGCGACAACGTATTTTCTTAGACGTCTGTGAATGGACAAAGGACCAAAAATAGAGTTTGATCTAATTGGGTTGACAAGACGAGTCACCACTAGTGCATAAGCTCAACTATTATGTAGAACACATACATAACATATATAATTTATAGCATAGCGAGGTGGTGATCCGAAATGTACGAAGGAACATTGAATGCCTTGCGACGTGATGTTTTAAAGGGTTAATGCGTCACATTTGCGTGACGGGTATAATATGGGATGTGTGAAACACAACCGATAGGAGTTGAAGAGGATATGTGGTATGATCATCTCGATTTTTTTTAATTTCCCTAGCCTCCATAATGAGTTAATGATGGTTGATGCACTTGCTGATGTGACTTCTGTAGGAGCAACTTGCCTCGACCTGAAGAATTTAATGACTTCCCTTATAACAATATCCAATCTTTTTAGAACATACTCGTACTTTCGGCACATGTTCGGCTCCGATATCCTTTCCTGACTCCAAGGGACAACCAACCATTGGTGTGAATTTGACTCTCATATTTTTCATACCTGATCTACCATGCTATGGCGTGCGGATGTAACTCACCATAACTGAAGAAAAGTGGCAGCACTAACATAGATGATGCAGGTAATTCAAAAGGTTGTAGAGATCATGTAAGTATTAAACAATCAGTCTTAACGAGATTTACAGGTATGCATCATTCTGGTTCCCTCCTGCTTACGTTTTACATACATTTTGTCTGGTGAGCAAATTTCTAAATGATTGTTTAATTCTGATTGCAGGAAAGATATTTCCGACTATCGAGAAAAATTGGCTCCATAACTGTGCCGAGGAATCTGAGAGAAACCAGGTCTGAGGATCAACAAGGCTATAAAGGATATCGGTCTCTGTGAGTTCGGCACCCCTGAAGACTTCGTCAACTTGTGTGACATAGTCGAGTCGCACACCAAGAAAGATACATTATGGGCCGAATAACTAGAGACGGTGACCAACACAGCTCCAGGGCAAGTGCAACAATTTATGGAACATCCGATTAGATTTCAGAATGTGCTACAACAATTAAACACCAGTATAGTGATGTACCGAGCACATGCGGTGGAGATTAGAGGATTTTACGCGGATCCGATGGAACAACACATATTTCCATGGGCCCAAACTTACGAAGAGTTGTTTATCAGTTGGTCGGAGTATGAGAAAAGTCACCCTTTCAAGTGATATATTGAGTTGACTGTTAAAGAAACTGTTAGAGGATGACAACACGTGGAATTTATTTTTTTTTGTTTAAACTGCACTTAGCCATTATTTTCAGTTGAATTTTATATTATAAATAAGAACATCAACCAATTAGTGAGGGGTTGATGGTTGTTGCAAGAACTCTTTCTTTCTGGTTGTTAAGAATTATTTTGAAGCTGCTTTGAATTATGAAGTCCTTCTTAACCAGAGACAAGTTATTTTCATCAAATGCATGTGTGATTGGACATGGAGAAGAACTATTTCCTATCTCATTTCATGAATGATATTGTAATGAGTAAGAGCTATTTAATCTATTGTCAAGTTATCTGGTGCAATATATTGTTGTTCTTTACTTTAATGATGAAGATGAATCGTTGTGTTATCGTGTGATGGATGATTAGTGTAGGTGAACTATTTTTCTTTCCATTATCTTATTGCATATGTGTTTTCTTTCTGATAATTAGTTTCTCAGACAGTAATTGGATGCTAACATGGTTAATGTATTAGTACTAGGCCTGTGGTATATAATTGTCATCTACATGTTTTAGCAGCGGATTATCCCAAGCTCAACCTCTTCCCCAATAGTTAGAACTTAATCCTGTTTTGTTTCCAAGTTGGTTTATACCGGCTTACATATCATATCGGTCTCATCCAAGAGAAAATACAAAAAGAGATAGTCCCAACTAAAGGAAGAGCCTTCAAAAGAAAACATAAAGCCCATTGATAAATTGGTTGGATCGCAAGATCTGGAGAACCATTCCACCATTAAACGTTGTAGAGTCTAATTGGGCCTTGGTGGCGGGTTTGGTTCCTGTTGTTGAACTAATGGATTTAGGACCCATCAACAGAACATTCTTGTCATAAGAAGCATATTGATGAGTTGGAACATCTTCTAAAAAGAACAACATTAATCTTTCTTCTTCACATCAATCCTCTACTCCTTTTTCCATATCAATAAAAATAAAAGAAATTGCACTTGTTTCTACTACAGATTCTTCTCAATAATGGATTCTTGATTCGGATGAATCACATCACATGGGTTATGTCAAAGAACGGTTTTATTTGTTGGAGCCTTGTTCAGTGCCCCACATTCTCATTGGGGATGACTCTCGTGTAGATGTCATGGGTAAAGGTTTTGTTGATGCTAGCACTAGTACTTTTGAGGATGTCTTCTATGTGCCTAATATGCATCCAACCTTTTCTCAATCTATCAAATTTCCAAGAATGGAAGAAAATTTGAGTTCACTCTAGATTTAGTCACCATCAAGGATCTTGAAGATAATGCACTTCTTGCAGCTGGTAAGGCTGATCATGAGTCTCACATGTATGCTTTCTCTCATTTTTTACCTCATTCTCATTTTGATGCTTTTTTCACATGTTCAGACTCTGTGAGAAAGCTATGACATGAGTGGTTTGGCCATCTCAACTTTCTCTATCTTCAACAACTAAGCACACAGGGTATTCTCACATGTTTTCCTCATATAAATTTCTCATAGGGAGTTTGTCTGGGTTGTGCCTTGGGAAAGCATCCTAAGGACAAGTTTGACAAAGTGAAGTCTTGGAGGGATTCATAAGTCCTTGAGTTGGTTCGCAGTGATGTGGTAGGTCCATTTCCATCCTTGTCTTTCATAAAGTCTTGCCACCCGATCACTTTTATTGATGACTTTTATAGATACACATGGGTCTACTTTCTTTATATTCAACATATTTTATCCTATACACCTTAGTAGAACAGTGTGGCAGAGAGAAATAATAGGTCCCTGGAAGAGATGGTTGGTTGCATGATCCACATATGCTCCCTTATATTTGATCATTGGGTAGAAGCTATCAATTGTGGTTCTCATATTCAAAACATAGTTATGCACAAGGCATTGAAGGGTATCACTCCCTTTGAAGCTTGGTTCGGCAGGAAACTTGTTTTGCGACACTTCAGAGTTTTTGGATCCCCAGATTGGGCACACATTCATTTGGAGAAGCGCGAGACCTTAGAATATGAAATTCGGCCCTACATATTTGTTGGTTACCCCGATGGTGTCAAATGATATTGTCTCTTAGATCGTGAGACACATGATCTCTTCATTGATCATAGTGTGAAATTTGAGGAAATCTTTCATATCTCATCCTCTCATCTCCCTTCCTCCACCGTGAATTCAAAAAGTGACTCGGAGGATTTTCCTCCAACTACCTCTTCTTGTTGAGTTTATATTCTGAGGATTTCATCATCCTCTTCACAGAGTTTAGATTCTGAGGATGAATTTTCTCCTCATCCATCCCCTACCATGCCTTGTTGGCCTCATCATACACTTGAGTCTGTAGGCACTCTTGTTGGGGATCCTTCTTATACTCAGAGGACTTGGTCACAACATCAGGATACTCTGCATTCCTACATTGCCACAACTTTAGATCCATAGTCCTTTCATGAAGCATTAGGTATTGTTGAGTGGGATTTGTAGATTTTAACCTTGTACAATAATTTATTGCAAACAAATTTTCAATAAAAGAACAAAAAGTATACAATGGAAAATACACACATTACACAAAGATTTTTCCCTCGGAAACCCAAACCAGGAAAACCAGCATATTCTATATTCATTCATAGTGATACAATGTTTACAATAAAATATACATATAAGAGACAACGACATCCAAAAACCTAGACCAATGACCTGGATTAGTTAACAACCCTAATTGCTTAATCGGAAATAGAAAACCATCAGCAAGAATCATGTGCCGAAAAACCACCCAACAATGGACATGAAAATCGAGGTGAAACAAAAAACGAGGAAAACATATGACATGTTTCCTGAGGCCAAAATAAATTCTTGGGGGAGATGTCCCCAAACCTTCGAAGGGGGGGCCTAGAGGCCCCCCCTAAAACCCCCTTGTGCGCCCGATGCAACATAGCAGACACTATAACTAGTCGTGCAAAGAATAAAACACATACCCAACATTCTCCCACTTGTTTTTTTCTTTGCATAAATGGGGTTACAGGGTTACATAGTCAACAATACATGGAAGCAATTCCCATGGATCCTCTACACTAAGAGAACTTATCAGTGCTCATAGATTTTTTTAATGAATTTTCAACATTCTTCAAAGTGTCCACCTTCATCAACAACACTTTATTTTCTTTAACCATGTCTCTCACAAAGTGATATTGAATATCAATATGCTTTGTCTTTGAATGATAAGTTGGGTTCTTCGCCATAAAAATTGCACTCTAACTGTCACAATCTATCCTTACAACTTGTTGTACCAACCCAATACCTAAACACAATATTTGTAACCATACTGCTTCCTTACTTGAATGAGTGGATGCCATGTATTCAACTTTTGTAGTTGAAAGTGCCACTACAACTTGTCTTTTTCCCATCCAACTGATTTCTCCTCCAAACAGATTAAACACATACCCACTTGTAGATATCCTATTATCGATATCTCCAATCCAGTCTGCATCCACAAAGCCATGTATGTCCAAAAATTTGTCCAATCCTGGTATTCCTGGGTAGCACAATCCATAGCTAGCAGTGCCACACAAATACCTGAAAACCCTTTTTAATTTTGTCCAATGCTCCTTCCTTGGTTTTGACATATACCTTATCAAAACTCCCACTGCATGTGCAATGTCCGGTTTAGTCTCGACATATTTTATTTGATTTAACCAGAGTTTCCTCTTTTTCTAATCTCTTTTAATTTCCATGCCCAAAATGAAATTTGAAGCACCAATATCCTTCATGTCAAATATAGAGGACAATTGATTTTTCACATCCTGGATAATCTACTTGTTGTTTCCTATCAACAACATGTCATCCACATTCAAGACCAAATAACAAATGATCACCAATTAATTTAAAATACACAGAGTGCCAGTGGTCCTATTTTCTTCTTGTGAAGCCAAGTCCCATCATATAAGTATCAAATTTTTGATACCACATACTTGGTGATTGTTTTAAACCATACAGGGACTTTTTCAGCTCGCATACCAACTCCTTCTTTCCCTTCACAACAAAGCCTTCTGGATGCTTCATATATATTTCTTCTTCTAGATCCCCATGTAGGAATGTTGTCTTCACATCCATATGTTCTACTTCAAAATCAAATGTAGCAACAACAGATAACAAAAATATTATAGAAGTTAACTTGGCAACAAGAGAAAAAATCTCACCAAAATCAATTCCCTCAACCTGTGAATAACCCTTTTCTACTAATCGAGCTTTGTATTTCTCCACTTTGCCTTCTGCATTCAACTTCTTTTTAAATACCCATTTTCTACCAATGCGATAAATCCCAATCGACAACTCCACTAGATCCCAAGACTCATTCTCATCCAAGGTTGTCATTTCTTCATCCATGTCCTTTTTCAAAAGCTTTCGATCCTCTAAATCCACTTCCTCCCCGACAGTTCTAGGATCATCATCAATAATAGACAAAGAAAAATTTGAAGGGAAATCAAATGGAGTATACCTTTCTGGTAGCCTTCTTTCTCAAATCGATCTCATCAATACATGAGTATGAGGATATTCTTCTTTTAATTCACGTTCTTCTATAGAGTCTGATTCATCATCCTTTAGATCAAACTCTATTTTCTCTAGTTCTTACTTACTTGGTAGGACTTCTTGTTTAACAACATCATTCATTTCTCTAAATACAACATCTCATCTATACATAACCTTCTTAGTTTATGGGTTCCAAAGATTATAACCTTTGAGACCATATTTATACCCAATAAATATACATTTTTCAACCTTCTTATCTAGCTTACTCATGTTTTCCTTTGGAACATGAATATAGGCCTCACAACCAAATACCTTGAGATGTGTGAGAGAAGGTTTCTTACCAGTCCATGCCTATTGTGGAGTCTTGTCATCCAACGTTGATGAGGGTGATCTGTTGACTAGGTAACATGCATTACCCACTGCCTCTGCCTAGAATTATTTCCCTAACCCGACACCACTGAGCATGTGCATTGATTTTTCCATTAGCATATTGTTCATCCTTTCTGCAACTCCATTCTGTTGAGGTGTATATGGAGCAATATTCTTCCTTTCTATATCGCACTTCTTACAAAATTCTTCAAATTTATTCCCGCAAAACTCTCCTCCATTATCTGCCCTCAACACCTTAATTCTTTTCTCTATTTGATTCTCAAAAATATACTTAAACTCTTTAAACCTATCAAAGACTTCATATTTATTCCTGAGGAAATATATCCAAGTCTTCCTTGAGAAGTCATCTATAAATGAGACATAGTACACAGATTTTCCCAATGATGGAACCAACATAGGTCCAAACACATAATTGTGAACTAGTTGTTAAATTCATTCTTTCCTCGTTGCACCAGAGAGGAATCTTACCTGATTCTGCTTTCCATATACACAATGTTCACAGAAATTGAAATCCATAGAGCAGTTAGACATACCTTCAACCACACTTTTATCGTGTAGTAGTTGAAGATCCGTCTCTCTGATATGTCGCAGTCTTTGATGCCACATCATAAACTTTTCTCCAGAGACTGTAGGAGTTATTTCTTCTTCAACTCCAATATCAGGAACAATGGAACTATTACACCCATCACTAATAGTGCTTCCTTGTAGCTTATATATACTTTCAAACTGAACTCCCTTCAACAACACCATTGCTCCTCGAACCAACCTGCAGGTTTCCTTTTCAAATATTTTTTTTACCCCTGCATCGTTCATTTTTATTACATAAGTCAAATTTTTGGCCAATACTGGGATGTGTAGAACACCAGGTAGTGTTCTAATACTTCCAGCTATGAGCCTCAACTTGACTTTTCCTCGACCTATGATTCTAGTTGTCGAGTCATCACCTAGGAAAACATTACCTCTATCATACCTTTCATATTCACAAAACCACTTCCAATGGAGAGTCATATGAAAGGATGCACATGAGTCAACCAAGTATGCCTCATGATCTGCATGTGTGCTTGAAGAATCCAAGTACCAATCCCCTCCTTCCTTGGAGGCCTTTTCTTCTGTATATGGAGATTCTTCATATCCCTTCTTTTTCTCAACTTTGGATCTACATTACTTCTTGTAGTGCCCTTATTTTCCACATCACCAACATACCTTTACAAACATTTTGGGAGACTTAGATCTTCCCTTGGACTTATATCTCCCACTTGAGGACTTAGATCTATTTCTTTCCTAGGAGCATCCTCTTGCAAATAATGCACATGTTCTCGATCCTTCCATGTTCTTCTATATCATCTCCTCTGACAACAAGGATGAGCCCACTTCATCAAACATCAAGGCAGTTGTATTACTACCTATGGCTACAACTGGACTATTCTATGAGTCTGGTAAAGAGCACAGTAAACTGAAACACTTATCTTCATTTGAAATTTTAATCTCAATAGATACTAACTGACTTACCATTGTATTGAAGGTGTTCAAATTCTCTACCATCGAGTCTCCATCTCTAATCCTCATGTTATACAACTTCTTTCTCAGGAATAGTTTATTTAGTAGGGACTTAGACTGATACAACTTCCCCAACTTATGCCATAAATATTTGGTTGTAGCTTCCTCTGACACATTCAGTAATACTGAATCTGAGAGACATAGTCGGATTGTGTTGTTCACCTTCCGATCCAACTTTTTCCAATCATATGTTGAAATTCCTGTAGGTGCAATACCTAGATCCACTGCGATCCACTGATCTCTCTCCACCAACAGATCTTCCATCTTGATCTTCCACAACTCAAAATGTTTCTCATTAAACTTCTCGATCTCCATTTTCGAATTGCTTGCCATTTATTTTCACCTAAAAAATCAATAACACAGATCTCCCACTGTAACAAGGCATATCACAGTCTCAAGCTAAACCCTTGACCACAAAGGCATCCCCCTAAATCCAACAAATCTCTGATACCAAACATAGATTTCAACCTTGTACAATATTTGACTGCCAACAAATTTTCAATAAAACAAAAAAGAAACAATGGAAAATACACACATTACACAGAGATTTTTACCCTGGAAACCCAAACCGGGAAAAATAACATATTCTATATTCATTCATAGTGATACATTGTTTACAATACAATATACATATAGGAGCCAATTAAATACAAAACCCTAA
>ML827251.1:147690-167310 GCA_009831015.1 Picea engelmannii | reverse complement strand
GCTAATTTTGTCATGCTCTCCACACTAGTGTAGATAGTTTCTGATTTTGGTGCATTAATTTTCTAATATTTGCAGATTCTCACAGATGACACTGCTCAGTTCTCATTTTGAGAAATTCAAAGGCTCGTATCTTTTGCATATGACCTTGAATAGAGGTGATTCTTTTCTTGAAAGTGCATGATTTTTTGTGCACTTCGTATCGGTATTGTTTATTTCACTTGATATTGTTCCAAAATTGCACTTAAGCACATACTCATGTTTTGAGGGTTTGTAAAACAATTGAAGTCAAGTCCACTCATCGTTCTCTTGCTAGAGGTAATTGTAACTGCACTAATATAAAGTGCCAAATCATTTTTATTGGGTGGGGATCCTTGATTGAGTGATCCGTGGGGGGTCTCTTGGTGTGATTATGCTTGTGCATCTTTTTCTACTCGTTCTCTTTTTTCCTTCACAAATGGGTAACTTTAAATTTCCATTGCTAACGCCATACTACTACAATGCATGGCATCAAAATGCATGGAATGCCTTAATGCAACAAGGATATACACCTTACGTTGAACAAAAGGTAACTAAACCCACATATGATAAGGAAAAGGTACTCTGAATGATAGAACAAACAAAATATCTTGGTTGTCTTAGGAGTCTAGTTTCTCTTGATGTAATGTTTCAACTTGATGGATGTACAAATTCACATGATGCATGTGAAAAATTAAAAAGTCTATATCGGACAATTGATGAAGTTAGGGAATATCAATTTGACCATGAACTAATGAGTCTTGATCCTAAGTCTTTTGAAAAAATCCAGGATTATGTAACAAAGGTTAATGACCTAAGAGCCCAATGTAAATCATGTGGCACGGAGAAAAAGGACATACAACTTGTCTTAACCTCTCTCTCTAAACTTGGACCTAAATATGATGCATTTATTTCTAGCTTTCACACTGTTTATTTAGAATGGTAGATTTCCATTTTTTATTTGTCTTATCTTTCACAGTGGATCAGTTGGGATTTTCCTACTCAAATATTCAATAAAAATCAATGGAAATATGGTGGGAGATTCTCAAACTCTCAAACAAACAGTCAAAATCAAGTTTACTTTTTTCTGGATTGTAAAAACATAATTTTAAATTGCCTTTCATCAGCCCATTTTTATATGTATTCACCATCTATTTTATCATTCAAATTTTCTTAAAAGCATATATATTAAAAACTCCATGAATCTAATTTTATCTAATAAATATTCCATAAATTTATAATATGTTACTATTAACAATTGAATTACTTAATAGTAATTATTAAAGAAAAGGTGATAAAAATGTTTGATCCCTATTGTGAGTCATATATCATGATGTATAAATGAATTTTCAACGTGGTCCATGTGATGGAGCAATGTTTGATCTTCCAATTGCTTTTTCCACTAAAATTTAACCCCAAGTGCCTCTACCATATTTGAACCTATGACTTATAGCCTCGAACATACATATAATTGAGATAAACATTGGGGCTCCTTGATTGATCTATTTAATCGTAAAAATTTATTCAATTCTAAACGTAAAAATTATTGATATCCTAAATAAAAAGATTCCTTGCCACCAAGAAAGGCAATCTAACTCTTGATCTAAATTGAATTTGATCAATACTAGGCATTTATATATTGAGATTGACAAAAATTGAAGCTCTTATTGATCACCTAAACATCCATCATGTAATTTTTTAATGGGGAGACAAATAATTATCATCTCAAATACAACTTACCCCAATCAAAATTGACCAAAATTGAGGTAATCTTTGACTTAGTATATCAACTTAAATTGAATTACTTATTGACAAATATTGACCTAAATTGAGTTTTCTTTGTAGAGTTTTCCATTTTTTCCCTTAAATAGTTTAGATACTAGAATTAGCATTACATGGATCAATCTTGATGCAAAATTATCCCTAGCTCAAATTTGTACATTTATGTAATATCTTTATTTGTCCCTAATTCAAATTTGCAGCTTGGTTTGTCAATCTGTCATTATCTAATTTATAATATCGTTGAAGCATTTTCCACTTCATTATGGAGTCATTCCTTGTCCTACCTTTCAAACTTGTTTAAGTTTCCAAACCTCAAAACTTTATCCTCATTTCCATTGCCATTTCTAGGTCATTAAAGCCATGAATTTTTTAAGATTATTTATTATTACCCCAATAAAATTTTAATTTTGGATAACGTGGAATAAGTAAGATTCAATTTGATGGGATGATATATTGTAGTGGGGTCATCAAATAAGACTGATATAGATTGAATATCTAAATTCCATAATATTACTTAATAGGTGTTATCTAACTATTCTACGTTTTTCCCTCCTCACCGAAATCCGACAACATAAATCCACACGAGATCACAACTTTTTGTTGTTTAAATAGCATTTTTGAATGCAGAAATGGATTCAACATGCTGAAAACCCATAGAGCACTCAGATTACACATATTTAACCAGTCAAATCTACAGATCCAACAATATCTCGTCAGATTTTGGACAAATATCCTTGGAAAAAAAAGTTTGGAAAAGGGACAAAACGTAGCTCATTTAGACTATGAATTAGGTAATATTATAAATTTTGGGGTACTATGTTCCATTAAGGTCCATATTTTATATAGTATAGTCTCAATGATATTCCAAGATAGTCTCAATGTTGATCCATGGGAAGATATCTTGTGGTCATCAATTAAGATTGAGATAGCTTGAATATATGAATTCCATAATATTACTGAACATTATAACTTTTGGGGGACTATGTTCCATTGAGGTCCATATTTTATATAATATAGTCTCAATGGTATTCCAGGATAGTCTCAATGTTGATCCATGGGACGATATCTTGCAGTGTGGTCATCAAATAAGATTAATATTGAGATAGCTTGAATACCTAAATTCCGTAATATTACTTAACATTATAATTTTTTGGGTATTGTGTTCCATTGAGGTCCATCTTTTATATAATATAATTTCAATGGTATTCCAAGAGATCTTATTGTGTGTTGATCCATCTTTTATATGATATTGTTTCAACGATATTTCTGGAGATCTTATTATATGTTTATGATATGTGTTTCATGAACAAGCAAAGTAAATTATTAGATGTTATAGCATTCATTGATAAAAAATCATTGATAAAACACAAGTCTTCCAATAAGCAATCGTGGTAAGTGTCTCCAATTAAAAAATCATTGAACATCTTGTTTCAAACTTCCAACAATATAACGTAACTATGTTGAGGAAAATGTTGGACCTTGGATTTAAAAGCCGAACAAACAAAATGAGCAGAATAGAAGCCAAGTTTCTGCTAGTAATAAAAACACAAACATAGTGAATCCAAACACAAACACAGTGAATCCACAACTTTGCACAAAGGATCGAGCCTAATATAGGCAGTTGATAAACCCTAGAACCCATGCATGTCTAAAAAAAATGCAATATGAAATGACATTCGCTGGAAAACAAAAACTTGCAATGGAAACATTTTAGAACCCTTGCATCTGCAATGACATTTTTTTTCTTCTAAAAAGCCAAAAGCCAACCGATATTTTTAAAAGAAGAAAAGAAAATTTGGACCCAATTCAACATGATACTTGAGAATGAAATCTCGTGTCCAAATCCATAATTGTCACCTTTCAAAACTTGGTATTCTTTCTTTCTTCTCAAATAATTTGAGATAGGTATTCTTGTTTTCTTCTCAAATAATTTGAGATAGGTATTCTTGTTTTCTTCTCAAATAAATTTTATGTTGTGGAATGAACATCGAAGGCAATGATGGAATGTTGAAAATACATCAAGCTGAATGAATTTTGTTTGCTATGATCATGAAGGGTGCAGGTTGTCCTCTTGTGATATTTGTATGTCACAAATCAAGCATTAAATCACTATGGAAGTGGCATTGATATGACCTACAAGGCCAAAATGAGTCAATGTTAAGAGTGAAATAATCACCATGATGAGTGTATACATTCCCTCGATGACCATCTCAGATATAACAATACATTGGCATTCAATCTGCAAGTTGGATTACCACCCTTCTATGTCCATCACATGGTGGACCCTAGTTGAACCCTAAATGAGTGTGAACTCTCACAATGACCATGTAGAATATATCACATTGGCGTTCGACCTGCAATTTGGATGACTACCCTTCTGTGACTATCAGGCGATGAACCCTAATTAAACCCTCAACGAGCGTGAACTCTCTTTTCATGTCAAGAGGTCATAGTGGGTAACCTTTGGGTGTAAAACCACCAACCTTTGAACCAAAATATAAAAGGAATAAATCAAGATACACATGCATATATAAAGGAAGCTTGTTAGGGGTTGATAAAAGCATCTCAAAACTAATTTGATTTTGGAAAAGTGTTTTGAAGTGCATGCATGTGTTGTTGATAGATTTTGGGCATATATAAGTTTAGTCTCCCTGTGATTTATATATTTAAAAATGAACAAGTGCATTTTGTCTTTAACACATCTAACTTTAAAAATGAATTAAGTAAAGCACTGTGTTGGAGACATGATGCATTGTTTTTGTAGCGATATAAAAAACATTGTAACACTACAAAAGCTTTCAATTTATTAACTTAAGCCTTACTTTGGCATTTCAGGCAAAGCATTAACTGTCATTTTTCCAATAAAGACATAAATTTGTTTAAATCGTTTAACCATTCCTACAATATATAGAAAGAAAATCTAAATAGTAAGATCCACAAGTTTAGACAAAAATTCATTGTATTTACATTATGCATTGTTTATGTAGCGATATAACAAACATTGTAACACTAAAAAAGCTTGAAATTTATTAACTTAAGCCTTGCTTTGGCATTCACTATATTTTTGCTTATAGAGGTAGAAATGATAATGTCAAAATTAATAAACATTGCCTCTAATGCAAAATCCCTACTTTGACATTTCAAGCAAAGCATTAACTATCCTTTTGCCAATAAAGTCATAAACTTGTTTAAATCATTTAACCATTCTTACAATATAGAGAAAAATAAAATCTAAATAGTAATCTCCACAAGTTCAATTTATTAACTTAAGCCTTGCTTTTGCATTTCAAGATAAACTTGTTTAAATCGTTTAACCATTCCTACAATATAGAGAAAAAGAAAATCTAAATAGTAAGCTCAACAAGTTTAGGCAAAAATTCACTGTATTTTTGCTTATAGAGGTATAAATGATAATGTCAAAATTAATAGACACTGCATCCAACACAAATAAAAATAAAGAGTAATGAGTAAGCTATCAAAGTTGCAAGTATTTTCTTTTGTTTATTGTGCCCACTGTGAAATTTTTTACATAGCCTCCAATGCAGAATAAAATAAGTAAATAGTAAGTTGCAAAAGCAACAAGGATTGTTGACCATAAAAAGCCAAATACCCCAAACAAGGCCATTTTACTCTTTTATTAAGAGAAGTATGAGTGAAACTAGCAATTAAAATAAGAAACATTAGGTTATCAGGCTCAATGAATTTTTKAAGTTAAATGGAGGGTAACAATTGTTCCTGAAAAGTTTTAATTATGAAGTCCCTTTTCAACACTTTGGTTCAATATCCAAACCAAAACTTGTGGTAAACCATATTTATAAATCATTGCTAGGCAATCAGGCCATGAGACACCTAATTTTTCCTACATAAATTCACAAACCATTTTATGAATTATACAAAGAACCATTTTCCCTTTTTAACACTTTGGTTCAATATCAAAACCAAAACYTCTGGTAAACCATATTTAGMAATCATTGTTAGGCAATCAACATCTTCAAGGCCACGAGACACCTAATTTTCCTACATAAATTCACAAACCATTTTATGCATTATACAAGGAACCATTCTCTACTTTATACAAAGATTTCAAAGTACTAATCGCAAAATCATTATTACAATTTGAAATTTATTTACAAAGTGAAGATGTATAAACTCTAGCTGCAATATCTAATAAAACTACAACTTAGTTTTTCCAACATAAAGTTGGCTTATTTTTTCCGACATAAAGTTCCCTCACAATAATACCAAAGATAAGGACAATTTTTTTCCAACATAAAGTTCCCTCGTAATAATACCAAAGATAAGGATAATTCATACAATGAGAGATTGTTTATTAGCAACATGCTTTCTTATTACATAAATGATTGTCAAACAAAATGAATATTTTGTGTTGTGTGTTGTCAAACAAAATATAAAGTGACAAACAACAATAATTAAGGCAATGCCCTCTCACTTCCATAGTGTTAAAGAAGAATAATGATAAAAAAAAAAAGTTATACTAGAGACCAAACTAGATATCAGAAAATAGGTGTTTATGACAAACCAAGATTTCCATTGCAACTCTCACTCGACCCCTCACAACAATAATTCAAGCAATTCCCTCTCACTTTCATAGTGCTGAAATAATAATAATGATAAAAAAAAAGTTACCCTAGAGACCAAACTAGAGATCGAAAAATAGGTGTTTATCACAAACCATGATTTCCATTGCAACTGTCACTCGACCACTCACAACAATAATTCAAGAAATGCCCTCTCACTTTCATAGTGTTGAAAGAATAATAATGATTAAAAAAAGTTACACTAGAGACCAAACTATAGATTGAAAAATAGTTATTTTATGACAAACAAGGATTTCCATTGCAACTATCACTCAACCCCTCACATCATCTTCTTTAATCATTGGGAGACGCATGCCTATTACCATCTCTTTAGAATTTAAAATCCCAATTCATGAACCAATTTGAAATAACATAATAGTACATTCACTCAACAATTTCCTGACAGTCATTATCCAATCACACAACAGATCCTCAAAATCCTGTTGGGGGAGGGAACTTACTGACATTGAATGGTATAACTCATGATTCTGAATGTCCCCTCTAAATGTTTTGAATTTTACCCACCACGACATCCCTCTATCCCTCTTGGCTTGTTCAACTTCGAGAGTGTTATCTAGAAATACTACAATACTTAGTGCAATTGTTAGTGATGAATATGGTGTTTACGAAGTCATTAAACTACAACCAAAATATGAAAAATTAAAAGTAGGCACAAGACCTCTATTAGATCCTACCTTGAAAATCAAAACAATGCATGCATCAAAATTCTTTTTGAACTTACCCATCAATCATGTATTTGTATGAACAAGACCCACTTTAAAAGTAACAACAAACTCATTTGAGTATTGTGGAATAGACAGTCCTGGAAATAATAAAACTCTAACAATGAACATGTATCACATTGAGTTCCTTTTAGTGAATTGGATGATGGAAACATCAACAACAACTCGAAAAAATAGTAGCAAATAGGAACACTCAGAAACCCACAAACCTAAACTTTCAAATATATTTGTTTTATTTGGATTGATTGAAACCACTTACCAACTAGCACACAGTACACCATATAACACAACAAATCTGGAAAATGGTTTTGATGCAAAAAGAGCTCCTAAATTCCATAAATGTCAGTAAATACAAAAGTGCATTAATATGAAGGACTATGAACAAGACCATAAACATTTCTCTCAAATAAGTAAATGTATTTCTCTCAAACAAGTAAATACATTTCTCTCAAATCAAGTAAATATATATCTAGCAAGGAAAAATGAGTCACCAACAAGGGTGGGGGTGGGCGGTAATATTAAAGAAAACATATTATGTCTTCTCTAATACTACTCCCCACCCCACCCTCAACCTAATATTCACCAACAAGGGTGAGGGTTGGGGGTAATATTAGAAAAAACATATTGTCTTCTCTAATATTACCCACCACCCCCACCCTCAACCTAATATTGAAAATAATATTATAAAACCAGTTGGCTTCCTACTCTAGTAATACCAAGAAGTCCAACATTTTCTCTGAAATAACAACATGGATTCAATTAAAGTTTAAGGTATAAAACATGATTTCTAGAAATTAAGTAGTCATAATAATATTTTCATGATGACTTCAATGAGTGAAGCATACTCACAATGAAACAATGGAGCCAGTTCATGTCCCAAAAAGACCATCTAGTAGTATGTCAATACCCCGGAGCATAACACTAGTAAGTCCCATACATTTTTCCAAATAAAAGCATGTACATGAATTGTGTCAATTCAATTAAAACAAAATTTGATTTAAAACAATCAATCCTAGTGAGTTCACATGCCAACCCATACACTGACTAAGAACATATGCAGAAGGATTTATGGCACTTGCAAGTCGTAATATAACTTTATATGCTTTAGTTGATTGTCAAAATATCATGACAAAGTTATTGTCAAATTAAAACTGCATTTACTAAAAGAGCCATGTCTACCTTATCATCTCAAAGATATCATGCAGAATATTTAAAGATTTAAGCACTTCAAATGTTAATCCCAAAACACCTACCACTCATTTTTAAGCACAAGAAAACATAAAAATGTGCCAGTTGTGTATAACCTCAATAAGAGAAACAAGAACTACAAATATCATTCCAAACATATGGCTAGCATCAAAAGTATCTCCAATGCCCAACCTTCCCGTACTGGTTGATCCTGGCTCACTTTGTTAGGATCAAAGTGAAGCTCCAATGCCCAACCTTGTTGAATATTTGGCACTCATTGGTGTATATATGTCGATCTCCTTTATTTAATTTATGAAGTATAAACATCATAATACTATCTCACTTCACTAGGATGGGAAGTAGCTCCACTGTCGTTCTTCCTATACTAGTTGATCCTGGCTTCCATAAGGAAGTGTACTAGTATCTTCATCACAACTTGAATATTAGGTGGAGGCCAAATAAAATCACCACCTGTACAACTTGGTTGGCTCACTTTCATCATATCCTCTATTACATCAGATAAAGTTGTCTATCTAAAGCATTAAATTGAAAAATTGTGAAACTCTTTCTAGGATATATGAAAGTAAAGGAACCACTATCGAAACTCTAGAGGGCTCAAGGTGGAGGGGGGTGGGGGTAAGGAACCCACTTCTTATTTGGAATTTTTCAAAACATTCATGGTGCAAGCCTTGGAGGAAACAATGGATGTGGGCATTGATCTCCACCTCGAACAAGGGATAGATGTTGTGGTTGTGTAGTCTATTGAGCAGGTGAAAGGGTTGGAGTAGGTATTGATACATGAAAAGGATTAACGGGGAAAATCTTAACCTTTATATTGTATAATCCATTTGAAATGGGTAATTGTTACAATTTGTGAACTTCATACGTGATGCTTTGCAAAATATCATGTTGAAGCTCCAGAGCTCATTGATGTATGATAAATTGACCCCTTGTGCTTCTTCTATGAAGTATAAACATTCTAGTATCAATTGACTTCATTAGGGTTAGTGAGAGATCTAATGCCCAACCTTCCTATATTAGTTGATCTTGGTGGAGGGAAGGGGAGGTGGAATACAATCACCACCCATATGACTTGGTTGGCGCCCTTTCATCATCATGTTGTTTAAGTCTCTAAAGGTTTAACTTTGAAAAACTTTATAACTCTCTCAAGGATATACGAAAGTAGAGGAATCACTATCGGATATCCAAGGGGCTCAAAGGAGGGCAAGGCACCCACTTCCTATTTGTATTTGGAAAAAAATTCTTATTATAAACCATGGAGGACACAGTGGATATGAGTGATGATCTCCACCTCTAACAGAGGGTAGATGTCGTGGTTGAGTAGTAGCCTATTGAGCAGCTAGAGGCACTAATGAATGAAAACGTTGAGAAATTGATGAAAACTGCATATAGGGATACCACATTAGCTACAAAGGGCTGAGATGTCATTCAATTGAACTAAATTGTGTACTCAACACCAAAAATTTATCATGTTGCAACAATAGTATAGGTTCTTTTGTTTTTCCTTCTTTGTTGATGACTATTATGAAACTAACAACCATTGAGGAGGTTTTTGAGTGCTTATGCAATTCCTAAACCATAGACAAGATTAATGTATCAATGGAAAACAAAAAAGGAAAGAAGATTCTATAGTCAAAAGAAGTACATGTTGGACCAATATATCTGTGTTGCAAAACGTTGAGATGTCATTGAATTGAATTGAACTGTGTACTTAGCACCAAATATTTGTGTTGTTGTAATAGTCCTATGGGTTTATCTTGTTGTTCATGCTCTAGTGATGATTGGGAGTTACTACAATCAAAATAAGTACCTACTATACCAATAGATGTTTGTTGGCTAGAGGATTCTTTTTACTGGTCCAACTCCAACTAAACTATACATAGTTTCATTGTCATAAACTTCCCTTGAAGCACAAAACTGTAATATCTTTTGTAGACGAGATTGGTTTGCATCTTTTTTAGGATTGTGATAGATCCTAGCAAGCATGGATCCCAACATAGGTACGAGCCTCAAGGTGATAAAGGAGATAAAGCAAGAGCCTTGTTGTCTAACTCCTTTGGATTGATACAAAGGAGCAAACCATTGATGATGAAATAGAACACAGTTAAAGTTAATATTGAAATTGTGTTTTATCATGAACATAATAGAGAAAAATACAAATCCCCAAGTTTTAATCTAAATCAAAGCTAAACAAAGAAAAATACAGACCCCCAAGTGTTAATCCAAAGAAAATCTAAACAAGTAGTCCACCTATTAATGAACATCACAATAACCAACATAGCCTTAAGGAAAACAACATCATTGGCAAACACCCAAAATTCTTCCAACTAAATTAACACAGTTGCAACAATTTCAATGTGAAGCCATCACTTCTATAGAATATATCATGGATAGAGGTGCCATTTAGTGGGATGGTTAAATTGCATTGGAGAATGAAAATGTAATTTTCCATTACATTATCTTACTTCTACAACATATAATTTGTTCCACTACATTATTAAATATTTCTTGAAAACATATTGTTGTTTTTATATAAATTATAATAGTGATAATAATTTCTTAATATAAAAATATAAAGACAAGCCAATGAGGCATTGGCTAACTCATGAGGTTGATGGAGAGTAACAGGCTCCATCTCTTCTATGTTTTTTCCTGCTCAAATGGCATGAGTTTTAGGAGGTCATTTGTTAGTCCGAAATGAATTTGTTAAACAAATACCCCCTGGCATGAGTTTTAGGAGGTCAGTTGTTAGTCCCAAATGAATTTGGTAAATAAATACCCCTTGGATCTGGAGAAGGATATATGTTCTTTATAAATATTGTAATGTAGAGATACCCCTCAGATTGTGTGTTTTATATTAGAGAGAGAGAGATGTAATGAAAATAGTTTACAGACTACAAGAAACCAAAATTTGTTATATGGAACTCCCAAATACATCATCCTACATGCTTGCTTGCTAAAATTGATTCATAATTATTACACAACTAATTGCTCAGATGTATCAATGGTAATGCAAGGGGTAACAAGACATTAAGAAAAGTATAAATAAGGGAGGCTTACACAAGAGGCCACCTGAAGTTGTCACACCTACCATAGGTAAATAAATGTGGTCACTTGACCTCAATCCAACATGTTCAAGAAAGGGGAAGTACCATGCACCCTCATGATATGAGGGCTATATTAAACCCAAGAGAAGGATAAAAAACAAGTTGTTTCCCCTTCTACTAGTATTAACGACTAGAAATCACATTATCGTGCATGTGGATATGGTGTTGAGAATGGAGATAAAGCAATGGCTTCAATCTTATCATGCATTTGTTGCTTTTGTTGCTTGTTTGTATTTCCTTCACTCCTATCATGCATTTGTTTCTTGCTTTTATTTCCTTCACTCCTGTCATGCATTTGTTGCTTTTGTTTCTTGCTTTTATTTCCTTTTTGTCTAGTTAGTCTCTATTCATTTTTAGTTGGTTTGTGTTGCTAGGTTTTTCTGAGACTAATGCTAAGATAAGAAAAGATAAGATAATTTTATTAATCTCTATTCATTTTTAGTTGGTTTGTGTTGCTAGGTTTTTCTGAGGCTAATGCTAAGATAAGAAAAGATAAGATAATTTTATTAATGTCTAACTAATGACCACAAAAGTAGGTCAAAGGGACTATTGAGTACAATGATGTCAATACAATGCGGGAGTACCAAAAGGTCTCCTATAAAAGGAAAAATGCAGAAAGTAAAGTGCAACAAGGTAAAGTAGTAGAGAGTGAGATCAACTCTGAAGTATGAAGAACCCTCGACCCTGAGCTCAGATACCTTCTTTGATGATGAAATGTAGCGTAGGTGACGATATAAGGACAAGAGGAGCAAGAAGAAGAAGAATAAAGAAAATGGGTATGTCCTGTAGTGGATCCATTTCTCCTACCATCCAAGGTCGGATAAAGGATGTTGAGTATAGTAGGGTGTCCTAAGGGGTGGCTAGTAGGTTGTTTGGATCATTTGTTGTGTTGTTGACTGGTCAAAGTAGTGAATCGACGATATCTGGGAGATCTCCTTCGTCTCCTTGGAAGGGATATGGTCTGGTCATGTCATTGAAATCTCGTGGGACAAGGGAAAGTCTCACGAATCTGCACCAATATGGAGTCCAATGTTGTGTTGGTGTTGGTCTATCTCTTAGTGACCCTTCCAGCAGGTAGCACCATGAATAAGGAAGTGATCCATCGAATAGGATCTGGTCTCGTAGAAGGATAAAGAGTATGGGACCAGATCTTGAAGGAATCCTGTATGTACAATGCTAAGCACTGTTGATCTGAATACCTGAAGAATCCTGTAAGGGTCTAAGCCACCCTAAATAAGCAATGAAATTTCCCCCTAATCTCATAATAAATGGAGAAACGAAAGATGAAGTGCTCCTCAATCTTAACCTCCTAAAGATGACAAACATGACAGAGCATGTCTAGTCAATCGATCTGATGGTCTGTCTCTACCCGAAGTTTATGAGAGCCCACTCTGAACTGGCTTAGAGGAATGCAAAGAGCATGTACCCAGTGGCGGGATGTAAAGTGTGGTTGAGTGATGAGTCCATCCCTAAGCTTCAAGAAATGCTCAGCATAGAAGGCAATCTTTGGACATAACCCACCAGAAGGGGTAACCCAAGTGATCTGAATAAATCTTCTATAAATGTCATCTTTGATTATCTTGTTCAACACTTGTCTGGTCGGTAGGATATGGCCAGGTGCATCCAAGGAAAACCAAATGGATGGAGGCAATTCCCCTAAATTCCCATGGACTCTAAAAGATCTAAAACCCCTACGACCCAAGATCGAGCCTGGCCCACTAGGCTAGAGAGGGAAATAGTCTTCAAAGAGAAATACACCAAGTATGGGTACCAGTCTCACCCCTTCACTGAATCAGCTAAGCCCCGGATGAGATGCATAAAAGAGACTATTATAGAGGGATGGCATGATTAAATAGGGCGAAAGATCATGCACCCTCATGATATGATAGAGATGGAACTTAACCCAAGAAAAAAATAAAAACAAGTTGTTTTACCCTCTGCCAAAAATGAAGGCTAGAAATCACATTATTGTGCGAGGTCGCAAAGTGGAAGAATAATAGCCAGTGTAAGTAAATAAGGAGTTGAGAATGGAAATAAATGTATGGCTTTAGTCTTCTGATACATTTTTTTCTTTTGTGGCTCACTTTCATCTCTTTGTTGTCTAGTTAGAGACCTTGTCTAGTTTTAGCTAGCCTATGTTACTCGATTTTTCTCAGGCTTGGTCTCAAAACAAGTAAGCACCTCCTTGTAATCCTTATCTTCAATGTTGTAAAGTGCAGGCATCACACTTACCATCCTCCCTACCCAATGAGGACTATTAGCTCTATGCACATGATGTTTGTTCACTCTCAATTGCTAAGAGGTTGGACTCAAATTGTTTGTGACCAATTAGTGCATTTATGAGGCTAATGCTAAGAGATAATGATGTGAATGCCAGCCTCAAGGGGTAATGAGAACATTATAAACAACGAGGCTTACAAAATTGGTCACCCCTATCATTGGTACAATAGGGAAAATATGTGGGGAAACAAGGTAAAAGTAGCATGCACCCTCACGATGTGATAGGGATAGAACTTAACCCCAAGAGAAGGATCATAGACAAATTGTTTCACCCTATGCTAGAAATGAAGGTTAGAAATCGCATTATTATGTAGGGTAGCAGGATGGAAGAATCATAACTAGTGCAAGTAAATAAGGTGTTGAGAATGGATTTAAATATAGGGCTTCAATCTTCTAATACATTTGTTGCTTTTGTGGCTCACTTTCATCTCCTTTTGTCTAGTTAGAGACCCTATTTGGTTTTAGCTCGTCTACGTTACTCAGTTTTTCTCAACCTTGGTCTCAAAATAAGTAAGCACCTCCTCATAATCCTTAACTTTAGTGTTGTAAAGTGCAGGCATCACACTTTCCATACTCCCTACCTAAGGGGGACTATTAGCTCTATGCATTGGATGTTTGTTCACTCTCAATTACTAAGAAGTTGGACTCAAATTGTTTTCAACCAGTTAGTGCATTTCTTTTTTGTTGGTGAATTCTTTCTTTGCTTGCATTCTTGATCCAAGCTCCCTATGGTACCTACACTAGGATGTGTTTTCATCTAAGCTTCAATCTTATAACTCTTGGTTTCTTGCCTAAAGACTTTATCAAGAAAAGGTAAAGGTGCACCTGGGAGGATGGGATGAATGGTGGAATGTAGTACATTGAGGCCCAACTGAAGTTCATACAAGAATGACATAATAACATATATAGAATAAGATTTAAAGGAGTCCTAGAGTAATATTGAAGTCTGTCCCTCTCCAGACCCTCGACATATTAGAGTGGGGTGCATTATTTTCCAACCTTCTATGAAGGCCAATTTTTTTCTACTCGTTGCTATATTTCCTTATTAGGGTAAGTCCATGTCAAACATGCATTACTCCATTACTGAGGCTCTTTATCATAAAGTTATGGAAGGAGTTTGTGATGCTACAGGCATGTTATGGAAAAAGTTGTAAGTTGGGATAAGCTCGATCCAACCACGAAAAAAGTGCTACAACTTTGGAAATCCTACACCCAATGTCACCCCGATGTAGGTCCTGCACTTGGGGGTGACTAAGGTCACTCCCGGGAGGCGATATCAGAGACCCTAGGGGGATTGATGTGGAGATTGAGATGGATGGAAGTGAAGTCCATATAGGTCAAGTCTAAATGGAATGAAGGGTAGGGAGAGATTCCTTGTAAGTCAAGTAAACGTTGCCCCACAAGTATAGTGTTTTTTTTCAGATGATTATACCTACTCAAGACACAAGAAAAAACACCTTGCAACAGTATATGTTAGTTGGATTAGTAAGTTAAGCTTGTTGTCCCTAATTTGCAGCAATACATGACATTATATATCAACAAGAAAAAGATACTATAAGCTGCTCAATAAAGATAAAGATCAAGTAGAAAAATGCAAGAGAAAAACCAATACTCTTAGCATAGAAGATAAGGCTGTTGTAAACACTTGTTTGTAGCAAATTATATCAGCCTTATGGTTGTAACATTCAATTTATTACAAAAAGAAAATAAGCCAATGAAATTCTCTCAAACTTTGCCAAAAAGTGGACTAGGACAAGGGGAGTAAATGTGCAAACTTTGAGTAAAAACCAATAGTTGACAAGAGAGTTATTAGAGCAAATAGGTTAGGGTTTCTGCAGCCCTAATGGATGAAGATAAAATTTTGTAACAACAACAATAAGTATCCCTTAGATGAGGATGCCCTAGTGGTTGTGAGGTGCCCTAGGCACAAGGAAAACAATCAACTTTGCAAGAAGTAAAAATGACCAAAATTCATGTTTTCCAATGCAATATTTTATTTCTCCAATGCAACAAATGGAGTCACAAGGAGCTTGGAGAAGCTACCTCCTTGGGGGTGTAGTCTTTTTTACTCCTTAAGACAAGTTTCTCTAAGCTAAGTTTTAATATAAGAGGGTGTATGGCCTTATACTTCTCTCAACAAACCCTTAATCAATGAGATGAAGCAATAAAATGGTAAAGACTATGGTGGGGGTGTATGCCCTTATACTTCCCACCTACCTCCTAGCATAACAATACTTGAATTGAATAAAATGATAGCAAGAGAGTAAAAAACCATACCAAGATCAAGAAGAAGACAATCCACCACAAGAGCTAGAAAATAACTTTCCAAGGCTAGTGCATCACTTCTTCCTTAAATCATTCATAACCATGGCCATACAAAAGTGCACAAGAGATAAAAGAGCTAAGGAGGCTAAACATTTCAGACCAAAGCCTTTCACAAGAGGAGAGTTATGATTCAAAATGAGATCATATGATCTCTATTTATAAAAAAATTAGCTAACATAGCTTGTCCACAAAATAAGGAGTAAAACATGAGATTAGGGGTCAACAACTCTAATCTTGCCCCCTTACCACAATAATATTAAACAATTCACTTAAAATTTCATCTTTGGCACAAATTAAACCCTAATCTAGGATGACGTCACCCGTTTAGGGGACGTTTTGCCACTTTGAGGAGGATGAACACGCCCTCCAAGGATATCAAGTCATAACATCATGATAAGTGGATCTAATCAATAAATAAGCCATCTAAGCATGTGCATCAAAGATTACTATATCAAACAACTAACAACTCAAAGACATTATGCGACTTGTCAAGCTCAAGTATGGGAGGGTTGACGAGGTGTCATATTGGGTATATATTTCCCTAGGTTGAGAGCCTCCAAGAGGTCCCTCTCTAAGCCATGTAAGGTGTATGAGGTGGATGGGGTCAAGACTCAATGGGCATAGGGTTCATGGCATACTAGGGGTCGTAATGTATCATTCATGGGTGTCTTTGTAGAGGATGTGAGGTACCTTCATCTTCAATCCACTTTTTTCAATCCCATCATTTGTATTTTATCTTTCTTTCTTTATATTTTCTTTCATAATAGCATAAGGAGAGATTGAAAGTCACTGCCCTAGCATGGTGACCAGTTGGTGGAAATGCCACCCACAAACACCTAATGGAGATGAGAAGGTTGGCTCGTGATGAGACCCCCTTTCTCTCAACCATGCAACTGAGAGTTATTGCCCTAGTTTGGTGTCTTTGCAGAGGATGTGCGATACCTTCATCCGCAATCCACTTTTTTCAATCCCATCATTTGTATTTTATCTTTCTTTCTTTATATTTTCTTTCATAATAGCATAAGAAGAGATTGAAAGTCATTGCCTTGGCGTGGAGACCCATTCGTGGCAATGTCACCCGCAAACACCTAATGGAGATGAGAAGGTTGGCTCGTGATGAGACCCCCTTTCTCTCAGCCATGCAACTGAGAGTTATTGCCCTGGTTTGGTGACCAGATGATAATTTCATACCACTAGATATTCATGGACATGATAGGTCGGCACGTGATGAGACCTTTTATCCTTCAATCTATCTTTCAAGCATTTCTTTATTATATTATGGGTCCCCTTTTATTCAAAGATAAACATTTTATTGTTTTCTTGGGTGATCCCTGGGTGAAGCATATGGAAGGTTCATATATGGATTTTATCTTTTACCCAACACCAACTGCTCTGGGCCTTTAGCCCCTTCTTCCCATAGAATGAGGGACAACCCCTTCTTGGGTCAATACACCCTAAAATCCCAAGAGATAAGGAAACAGAGGGGAATAATGATGGAAAATGGTAAGTATGGTCAGGAACAGTACGATGGGTTATTAAGGGATTTCCCATAAGCAAATTCATTCCCAAAGATGACTACTTACTAGGGTACAATGTCAACCACCAAGGTGAAGCAGGGAAAAAGGCATAATGTCCAAGCACATACCATGAAATCTAAATCAATCTAAGATACAACATAATCAAATGGCTTAAATATTGAAATGATGCTCACCATAATATTGAGTTGTACCTCATGGAGCAAGGCCCACTTCCTTCTGGAAGCCAACTAGTGGGGTGGATATCATCTATAAACATGTGACCATTTGTGGTGGTGAGTGTGTTTTCCATCTATGCAAAGACTATTGTTGGTCATGTAGTTTCTCGACACTCCATATCTGTGACCTGAGGGCCTCGAGACATCATCTCCTTAGTTATCCACAAAATGGGGATAACAAGGCCAAATGTGTTAGTCTAAAGAAAATGTGGGATTGAATGACACAAGTGAGAAGCCCACACCCTCCATTGGCACAAAGTGTTAGGGTCCTAACCCGTACATATGTAGAGCAATATATTCGGATGTAATAAAGGTCAATATTAATAAGGCCTTTCAATAAAATAGAATAAGACGGATGTAAGAAGACCTAATAGAAGCTTCCACTTCTAGAAGGATCCTCTAGATGCTTCTCTTGATAGACATATTTAGTATAAATAAGGGTCGAGGTATGAAAACCCTAGCTTGGAGATTATTGAACAGAGCGTTGCTCGACTGGGGGTTGCCCCCTCGAAGAGGCCCGTGAACTTTGCTTTTTGAATCAAAGTGTTATTTATGTTGTTGTTCTTATATCATTTATGTGTTATTGTGGAGATTATGCTGGTTATATTACTGTTATTTAATCATTTCTAACATTTTATTTATGTTCTGCATACTTTTTATATCTAGTATATTACAAGTGGTATCAGAGCACTTTCCTTGGCAGAAATTGTGGAATTTTTTTTCAAGGTAGAGACATATTCCGACGTCTTTAAGTCACAGAGACCTGTCATTACACGCATAAACCCGTGGTTAAGGGATTCATACACGCAGGAAATACAAGTGGTTCTTAAGCGCACATATGTTGGCCACCCTTGTAACCCTTGTTGGTACCCCTTCGCAAACAACATCTGTGTACGGATTGACCTAGATTTTCTGAAGCCCTCTTTAGATAAACTGATCGACTGCCTGACTGCTATAGTGTCACCGAGAACAACACTCGGGAAGATACTCTCTAGTACCTGGGTAGTCGAGTAGTATAGCTAAGGGTACAGTCTATCCTCCTTAGTTAGTGCCCTGAGATATTGGGCCGAGTAATATTGTTGGACCCCGCACGTATATCAGAGAGCTATAGCACAAGGCAAACCCTTGTCTGTAGAACCCTTGAATACCTAACCCTTGGGGGACATAAACATAAACAAATTAAAACAGACAAGATCTGTTGTCGCGCAACTATGTTCGGGTTGCCAAATCACTACATTTTTCTCACTAGTTAAGCACTTGGGGATTTCATCGTCGCGGTATTCTTCAGACCAGAGTATAACTCCACACATGTATAAATTTTTTCACCATTATTTGAGACCTATTCCATTAGATTCATCTCTTCGCCCTTATCACATTCATCCATATCATTTTTCGGCAAAATTTTTGACCCCGCCCGCCCGCCCCTTTTCAGTTCACCCATCCTCATGGCCCATACCCATAGCCAAGACCTAGAAGCTCGCCTCAACACCTTGCAATCTGGTCTCCTCGAGACCCAAAAAGAAGTGAAACAACTCAGTGCCAATGTTGCCTCCATCGATACAACCATCGATACAACCATAAATACAACCATGCAATCCTCAATGGAGGAAGTCAAACAAGAACTGACCACCCAGCTTGAATCTGTCTTTGTATCACTCAACACCAAACTGAAGATCCCTACAGATGACCCTTTCTCTGACGCACCTCCAAAGACTGAAGGTGAACATTCCTCCCATTCCCATACCTTTTAGCACCATCACTTTCAACGTGACCTACGCCTTCCATGGGTGGATGTGACCAAATTTGAT
>ML827251.1:63100-82872 GCA_009831015.1 Picea engelmannii | reverse complement strand
TGAGTCATTAATTACATTTGCAAGCTTAGTTGACAAAACGTCCTTCTCATTGTCTATAATTTTGACCTAAATCTAGGGCTGACGTCACCTTATTTCTGCAATAGGGACGCAACAAATATATTTATTGTGAGCAGATTTATGATCTTATACATTGAATGCCATTATATCTTTTGTATTTATTGAAGAAGTGATATAAGTCATTGTCTTTGTTTAGTAATCATTGACTTCGTCAATAATTACATTTGATCATTGCTCACATATATTTTAGATAGTCATTGATGCCTTGAAGTACTAACCACTGCAGCACATACTTTTAGTTTATTTGTCTTGTCTCGCAAACAGGTGCCAACCAGTGGAATAATTTCTTCTTGACTATCTTTCTTGGCAGTAATCTGTGAAAGGCAACTCTTATCTTGATCCATTAGCCCTTTACCCCTTTCATAAACCCAGATTACTAGGGACGTCTCCCTTGGACTAACCATCCTAAACAGAAAGAGCTCCCCATCGAGGTGGCAGTGGGTGGGGAAGCTCCTGTTACGCCAGTTTGAAGCCTTGACTCAAGCTACCTAAACCCTTCCTACAAACTGCGCGATAACAGGCAATTACCTTATTCCATGGATTACTATTGGTTCAACTTTGCCTTGGCACGTCTTCTTATTCTTCCTAGTGACAGTTTCACGAGGACAAGTTTGTTTAGACCATTTCCATTTGTTCATGGACGACATCGTTTTAGACCATGTTCGAGAGCTAAGGTTGGTTATACTAGTTTCAAGAGCCTATTGTAAGGTTCGGGTAAGACCGCTTTGACGGACCAATTGCTTTGGATGCTTACTCGCCACTAGATCCATCTAGCGATAAGAAGCACGATACAACCCGCTAGCGATAGAAGCACAATACGAGGTTCCGGTAGCACACAAGTAGTCCCAATCCAAGTAGAAGTCCCAGTAAGTATCAGTCTGAGGTAGCCCAAGTTTGCTTGGACAACATCGATCGGGTTAGACCATTTGGAAGGTGATCAGTCAGTAGAATCAGTCTGTGTAGGCAGGTAAGGTTGTTTCTTGGCAGGATAGTTATCCAGAGAGAGTATGTGAAGGAAGAGGATGTTTACAAAGAACACTTTGCCCCTAAACGAGAGCGGAAGAGGAGCACATAAGAGACCCGAAAAAGGGGGGGCATTTACACACAAGAGGCATCGGAAGAGGCATTCAGAATCGAAGGGGGAGCAAGAGGAATAAATGAAGGGGAAACTCACAAGAAGAAACTACCTTGGTAGTAAGCTGCAGATAGGCTGGAGTACTTTGGAGTAGAGTGCTAACATGCATGAATCTATCTGTTTCCATCAAATCTATCTCCCACCGGTGAAAGAGATCAACTCTCTCTATCTCCTGCTATTTTTGGCCCCCAAAGATCTATTATATACGTTAAAATGAATCGATGCAACTGGGTTTATTCTTTTTTACCAATCTTAGGAGTAAAGGTGAACAATGGCAGTCCTCGACAACAGTTCTAATAGGTCGAGCGCTTAAATGACCTAGATTCTAGAGTGTATCAATGTCGTTTCTCTCTCTATCTCAAGAGGGATTGTGTGAAAAAAATCCATCATGCCCGTTGTTACATAACATAATATATACCTCTCCCTCCATAGAGAGTTAATGAAGTGCACAAAACCAGCTAGAAGGATCCAAAGTTGTCGCTCACTCTCCTTCTCTCCCTCCCTATAGGTGGAGAGTCACTTGACTTATGTGGGAATTAGTTGAATTGAGGGGAATGGCATGGCACCGACATATATGTCTATATCTTTCTTTGTATATGAGATAATGGAAAGATTAGGTGATGCTAAAGCGTAATTACCTTATAATCACCTAAAACGTTGTCTCCCATAAAGAAATTGCGTAATTACATATATAACTCAAACGTTGATTGATTGTCACAGGACCCCATTTGTTTGGCAGGCAATAACCTAGAGTTGACTGGCAATTGTAAAGCCTCCTTTACTGCACCCAAGGCCAAGTATCTAAGCGATTATTGAGGGCAGGGAACAAGGAAATAAGTGTAAGGCATAGCAGACTGAGAACGGGGAAGAAAGTAACATATTGAAAGCCTTTGTTTTTCAGGACATCCCAGGAACTACCTGTCTTAGTGTCGTAACATGCTAACTCACCTATTCCTACCTTAGTAGGCACAATAATGCCTTACTCTCTTAGAAGAAACACTATTGTTGTTGACTGCGGCTTGCTATTGTGGGATCGGTTGAAGGGTGCTCCCCTTGATCCCTTGCTCTAGTCTCTTGTGTTCTTACCAGAGAGAGAGTCGACTCTGAGTCTACCCCAGAATAGAGAAAGGCTTTTAAGGCACTTGATTCTGACTTCCTTGGCCATGTCATTTCGATAACTAGCCACCCACTAATACAAATGCCCCCAAATACCCCAAAAGAAGTTCCAGACACCTGAAGTTAAGCAACAGTTTCTTACTGAGTTCCAGCAGCCCAAGTCTGAATAGCAGAGCATAGCAGAACTGAAAGAAACTAGACAGACAGTTGGGGAGACAGCGTGGGATTATGCTCAGAGGTTTTGAGATCTCATGGGTAGGCTTACATTCTGTATCCATGATACCCAACACAAGGAGTGGGTTATTCAAGGGCTACTTCCCTTGACTCGAATCCCTTTAATGCATCAAAAGATTGGTAATCCTGGGGAGGCTTTGGAAATGGGTTTCTCACTTGTCAAAAACCAACCACTGGAAACGCCCCTTAAAAGAGACTTTCCTAGGAAATGAGAATCTGAAAACCACTACACTAATTAAGGCACATCACATGGGTTCTTCGACTACCCATGGCAAGGAAAAAAACACATAGAAGAACTAGAAGTCGAGATACCGAAAAATAAACGGAGAGATACCTTCTTCTAGCCTTCTTGACACCCACACCCAACAACACTCCTCGCTGGCATATAGAGAGGATCTATCTCAATGGTGCTTTCAGGGATCTTCTTATTGTTTTTTTCCCCTATCTTTCCCAATTATAGAGCATTCTACATTCTCTTCCTTGAATAGTGCTTTAGAAAGAAATATCATTCTTCCACTTTCAACTTGGTGGAACAACACTCTATCAGTTGGGAAAATCACTTTAGTTGGCCACATCAATTCGATTTGGTGGGTGGAGAATATTATAACCTTGGAATATCTGGCCCTCCCTCTCATAGCTAGATTCTATACCAAAGTAGAGACACGGGGACCTCTATAGAGACAGGGGGACCATCTTCTAAGTGATTGCATGTTCGAGCAATGAACTTGGGATCATCATAGATAGGAGACTGGGAATCATAGATAGATGGGATAAACTCGTCAGTTGAAGACACTTACTTACATTACTATACCCACCTACTTTGGCTTCTTGGCAAGTGAGCGTAACATTATTAATACCGAAAAAATATTGCCTCAGGTTTCAAAATGGAAGAGGAGACGATTTACCGAACTACGTGATGTTCAGGGCTTTCGTAGTGAGATAGTAAGAGAGGGGCCAAGCACTTGACCCACTAATGTGACCCCCTTCTAGAGATTCTCCCATCCTATGAAATCACGGTGTGTTTTACTTAAGGTTTCCCCTTTTAGTGTCCAAATATGTGGACTTAAGTGGGAAATTCTTTTCCCCCTCAAAAGTCATGATACCATGTGTGAAAACTAGAGAGATAATAAAGAGAAGACACCACACCATAAATATGAGCTTAATTGAGTTCGGTGGCTAAGGAGATAGAGTAGGTAGAAATAGGAAAAACTTAGGTAGCATCTTATCATGCTTTCTTTGGATCACTAACTCAGGCAGGGGGAAATATCAGTTGTTCATGTGCTTACCTAATGCAACGTGCATTTCATGCATTACTGACTATTGAATATAGTCCATTCATGCATGTCAAAGCAAGCACATCAAGCGATGCAACTCAAGGAATTTGATTTGGATGGATCCATCTTGCAACCTAGCTGGATTGCCCGACATGATGCACTTCATGTGGATGGAGTAAGGCATCAGGATTGACCTTGAGAGAAGCCTAGTGATGGCCTCAGAGGACAATGTAAGAATGCTTTTCGATCTGTTCCAGCGGTTGTGGCAGAAATACAGATGATCGTTCGGTCATTGCCATTCGCCTAGCTCTCTCCCAGAGCAGTACCAGCCTCTTGTATGTATGCATACATGCATGCCAGAGGCAAGATCAGGGAAATTCCCACAAGCTTCTAGATAGCTGGTTGGACTAGTGGGTTAACATAATGATGTTGTTATCAGTTACGAATCAAGAACCGCAACCAGTCATTCGAGGACTAATGCCGCCCTGACCAATCCTATTCCATATTATGAGTTGAGCATGTAAGCTCATATGAAAGTAATTAGATAGAGTAGGCTTGAGGGGAAGGTCCCGAGTCCAACCACCTGTAACCTGATAGATCCGGATGGAAATAGAAAGTGTCAGTGTCAGTGCCAGCGATAATTCTCTCTATGAGAGAGAGAAACCGATCGTCAAGAAGAAATCTCCATTAATAGCCTTGGCATGTGCTCCTTCTCTTCCTCCAACGCCGACGAGATAGATGTCGCTTACCGTAAGGTACAAAATAGGGACGATCAAGAGAATCGCTTGTCAATTATCAGGACGCAAAAATCAGCTCAGTCAAGTTCCAATGCCTCATAAATTAACACGAAGCTTATTTAAGCTTAGTCTTATTTCAATGCCCCTTACTTATAGATTTCCTCCCAGACCTTTCTAGGACCTACTGCATGTGTTATCTTTATAAATGAGATCTTAGGTCAGATCTTTCAGGACCTTACCTTACTTTACTTGTTGTTTCTAAGATTGGATCAGTTCAATCTCATATATCATATAACAAGCAAGATTCACAATCTTCTAAATTGAGAAGTATTTCCCCATCAATCAATCAATCAATATAAGGAAAAATAAGAAGATGAAGTGGGTGAAGAGGGAATAGGAGCCACACTTCAGTGGGAATGAATGTGAACCTCAACCACAACAAATATGCATGCAAAAGCGTCAATAGGCAAGCAGGGGAAGCCCCGACCAGTGAATTGATTCCTCGTGCACAGCCACTATAGTACTGCTATATAGGGGGCACCTTAGGGGTACTACGGCCTTTAGGAGCTATTCGGCGTGTGAATGCATGCGATCGGCAAATATTTTACTTATGCAGCATGCCATCCATGGATCATGATGTTACCATCATGTTACGTCTATATAGAGTACAGTACACGCTTGATCGACTTTAGGTGCGCCACTCGACCATTAGGAGATCGAGGTACCAGATCGATAGATCAAGGACATGCATTTATGCCGACCAATGACAGTGAATCACTCAAGGCCCCTATCCAAACTATCCATAGTAGGCCGGGCGCACACGACCGACCGCCCTCGCCTCTGATCCCCCTCGAAATTGAATAGGGGTTGGGTTAGGGCCTATCTATAGTAGGGGTGCTACTAGAGTAATCTAAATCTGGATTCCGAACGATAGAGTAGATCCGGATTTGGGTCGAGAGCTGAGTTGGTTAGTTAGTCAGTTGGGAAATAAGTTAGTTCTCTTCCCGAATCAGTTCCTGAACCAGTTAGTTCCCTTGTCGAGACCTTCCCGCTTAGAGTCAATGAAAACTAGATTGTGTATATATAGTCGAGATTCAAAGCATGGCATGGGTTTTCTATATTTGGGATTCGAATCGAAGCACAGGTCTTCAAGGACTAGGAGTGGCATATCTAGGTGGCACCATTTCCTATTCGGGTGGCATATCTCATGGGTACTGTAATATTCAATCTCATATCACAGATTCCCCCTCGTCCTACTCGCATTTTTTCTCACTGGGAACTATAGTCGACAATAGAATTATTAAATCTCCTCAATTGGCGAGGATAGGGGCATGCTCGACTGGTAACTCTTATTACACAGATAAAAGCATCTACTCTATTACGGTAGCCCGTCAGATCATCGAATCCCCTTTGAACTATGTTTCCTCTTGTCGTTTGTGGACCTCCATTCTTCATCGAGCGACCTACTATTTGAAGTGGATTTGGTCAGATTCCCTCTCCCTCTCCCAATAGAAGTTGTCGAGTTCCTTCCCCGCCCATAAAGTTGAGCAACAAGAATAATAGTAGGGAAGTTAGTTAGGTATCTTAGATAGCTATTTGCCCATCAAAGTGTATGGATATAGTGACAACAGGGCGTGCCATGATGCTTCGTACATCGATTAGGATTGCTTATCATATGCCTAAAGCAACTACTTTCTAACAGGACTACAAGTGACATTTAGATAGAAAGCTTTTAACCACCTTCCATCTCAACCCCTTAACAACAGGAAGCTCACCCTTATAACACTACGTAATTTGTACCTAAAAATATGGGGTTGATGGCAACAAATAGGGAGTGTTTAAAGGTTCAATAGCATCAAAGGCATAGTCATAGGTAGGAGCAATACTATCAGCATGTCAGTTGAACCAATTGATCCAATTGATCACTAATCCTTTCTTTGTTTTTTTCTCTGGGGCTGAACTTACTGCTTGCAATAGGAACAGGGAGAGCCCATCACTAACTATCTCGTATGGAAAAGGCAGACATTGATCTCCCTTTCCAAATAGTAAAGGGTTTTTCGAAACTAGAACTAACTGGAAACGCATTTTAACAAGCACTATTTCGGCACGCACTATATCATCTAGTTTGATATCCCATTCTTCCTACTAGAGAGAGTAGAATCGTGAGAAGATTGGTACACAGTTATGGATGACAGGGAGTATTTCCAGAGTTCGCATCTATCCCTTGCTCAAGATATCGAGAAAGAACCGTCCACTAATGCTTCCATCCACTACCTCGTATCGCACCTACCAACCAATACCACTACCTAACGAAAAAGCTATATCACCGTCCACTACTGCTTCTATCACCGTCCACTACACCAACTTCTAATAACCCTCTATCTACTATGTGTCCTATCGTTAACTAACCAACTAAGATACTCTACAATCCTTTTAGGCACTTATCGTGCATTTTATTATATATAAAATAGCCTCTCCTGACTTCCTCCCTTTGGTTCGATACCTCCCTATAGATTACGAATTCACTCCCTTCGGGCGAGCTATCACCTCCCTTATATTGAAAGAGTTCTGATAAAGTAAAGGATTTGAAGGTTTATTTTGATGTAGATAGGTTTCACTTGTGTTTGTTGATTGAGAATGCACATGAAGAGATGCTTCGAATGAAGGAAGCACATGAGTAAGTGAGATAGTGATCGATGGAAGCAATACATTGTTATAGTTTCCAAAAAAACGACTTAATTGCTTGCTCGACGCCTGTTGGGGGCATTTCATTAAGGGGATTGGGTCTCCATTATATATTCTATTATAGATGATTACCTAATCACAAGCAGGAGGGATGAATAGACCCAAGCTTATAAGTACAGGATATGCAAACCGGAAAATGTTGGAGAAGGAGGGGGAGAAGGGACCTAACTATTATCTATTTCTTCATGGGCCCCACCGAATAGAAAGATAGGCATGCCACTTTCTATACCATAGTTTCTTGCCCAAAACAACCAACATAGGGCCCTACTCGGCTAATGGGGAGGCAGCTTCGAAGATTATGCGAGATTCAACGATTTGTCTACGTGATTTCCCCAGCAACTTCCGATCTGTGACCGAACTATAGTTGAGAACCACATGAAAACAAACAGGGTTCGAAAGAATCTAGCTGATATAAAGCGAGGAAAATACCCCTTCAATATCAAAATAAGGTATTAACAACTTATATAAAGAAAGTTTTTTTCATGTTTCATGTTGCACTATAGAGGATAGGGCCCTTTGTCTAGTAGGGGGCCAGGTCGGTTCTCAAAATATGAATCTCCTTGTAACACCTTAGCAAATCTTGTTGCGAAGAATTGGTCGAATCTACAAGAACTAATATCTTTCCTTCTCTTTCATCTATCCCTTGAACTCCAACCTTTCCTTCCAGTCATAGAAAACTCCTATTTGGCCTGCCCTATAGATAGTAGGCCTCTCAACAACCATCTATCCAGTTGTTCCTTGTTCCCCCCAGCCCGACCATTCTTTAAGGCTTGTAAGAGAGAGAAAAGGGATTGATTGTTATATACATAAAAACTTATCCTTCCTTCTTCCCTATCCATCAATAATAACTACCATGAGTAGGGAGAGAGTACTCCCTTGATCCTTCATCCCTTCTATAAAGAAGGGTTAGGAATGAAAATTATGTGGGATTCTCATTAGGGACATGGGGGGATGCTTTCATGCATTCATGGGTTTGGATACACATTGAATTCGATTGATTCCATACAGATCGGATTTCGTGAGTCAAAATACTAATACCTAGATAGACTCATGAAAATACGCCTTGCTATAAATAAGGCATAGAGATGGAGCGAGATAAACTGGGTGAATAAGTTAAGTGGACGAAACGGCTCATTGGCATGTTTTCTTCCAGAAGAGAGGATTTCTATCGCCTGCTTTCCCACAGTTGTTCATGCTTAGAATGGTTGTTCATTACCATGTTGGTTCACCCACTTAAGCCCAGTGATCAGGTGGTAGTGGGAGGTCGCCCCTATAGATAGTAGGGCTCGAACTCCAACCATCGGTCACCAGGCAAGTTCCCTTTCTCACATGGGCCTCTCCCTTCTAAATGATTAATTACCTTGAACCATCATTCTCCTCTCTGTAAGATGAAAAATATCATCGAACAATGGCTTTCTCATATCAGAAAAAATGAAAAACAAACATGAGATATAGGGGTAGGATCAACAACACCTAAAAGACAATCAGTACCAAAAGAACTCTTTGCATTCTCAACCCAATAGAATTATCTAATAAACGTCCTTTCTCCTCCTTTCACCCTCCTTCTTTGTCGGGATCGTCGTTGGATTCTTCATTGTTTTGGAACGTAAGGGGTAGGTAATCGAAAGGAGAATTACGTGCGCTTCCTTTTATACGAGCATCTTATTTCATATATAAGACTAGAGTGCTAGCGGACAATTTGCATTACCTCGCCCAGGACTTAGCGGGATATTCAATGTACCTATCTCGAAAAACCCTCCAGCATCTAACCTACCCGAGCTCATTATTCAAGAGGATGAGGGGAAATTACTTTTGAGCGATGGGTTTCTCTCAAATTAAATGCGTGAGTCCTCAAAGAGTGCAAGTGGGGATGGCTTATCTTAATATGTGGGCCTGAAACGATTACTCGTCCTTGAATCCAAATCTCATCAGTGGATCCAAATCTCGTCAGTTGATTGATCCAATCTCATTAGCTAATTGATCCAGTCTCTTCCATTAACTTATCCAATCTCCTCTTTCGATCTCGTAAGTCCACCGACATGGACTATCTAAGTTTCAAGCATTAATTGGATAACCTCTTCCTCTGGTTTCCAATTACCTCTTCCCCTAGGTTTCCAATTACCTCTTCCTCTGGTTTCCAATAACCTCTTCCCTCTGGTTTCCAATTATCTCTTTCCCCCAGTTTCCACTTATATCAGATCTAATAGACTTCGCTTTTGGGGTTTGATCCTTGGGCTCGGACATGTCGTAGCATCTCCCCGCTGTAGCTCATCTTCCCTACTAATGTTACACGGAACTTTTCTCTGTGCTATGGGGAACTTGAACCCGTCGCTACATTTCCCCCATCTAGCTTATCCTTCTTTCTAGTGGGGGTTGCTCTTCGGGCTCGGGATCCAAAGAACACTTAAAGCTCAGAATATAGATCCTAGGATGGCTCCTCCTCTTAGAACGGGACCTACCATCAATGGTGGAGTTTTCTGGCGGAAGTTGAACTTAATGAGGAGAGGGCTCAATTGGTTTCCCTCAATTTCAATATTGTTGGGACATCATCCGAGACGTCAATACCAACATCATCTGGGACGACAATGCTGACATAATCAGGCACATTAGCATGTTCGCATAGTTTGGGAGATTTTCTTTTTTCTTTTATATGAGAATATGCTTTCTGCCAGGGCTAGGCGGTTTCACGATTGATTTTTGTCTCAACGCAGTAGGTATTTTACGATAAGGGCGGGCGAAGCGTTACAATGATGGATTCTTGTTCCCCTTCCTCCTCCTCCTATTAGTAGATTACGCAAATTTCATGAAAGTTGAGAAACATTTTTTGTTTCCCAAAGTTTTCACTTTGCATCGCCTAATCTATAAATTAACCCTTTCGGGCTATCTGACAATGTGGTATCGGCAACCAATGAAAAATGGTATTCCTAGTTTGGTTCACACTCCCTATGTCCCCCATGTTTAGGTTCGACCCGTATTTTAAGAAGTGTTATCAGTTCCTCAACAATTAGAATCTATATACACACTTACGCTTTTTCCATTATCGCGCGTCATTACATGCAACATCCATTAGGGAGTTAGCCGGTAATCAATTACCGATACACCTTTTTTCATTTGATGCTACACCTTTTTTCATTTGATGCAACATTTATTAGGGAAATAACAGGGACTTTATCATGGATACACATTCCCTTTCAATGATGTTTTATCACTTTATGCCACTTCTATTAGGGAAATAGCTTGGAAATTTCACTGAGTTTTTGATTTTGTATCACTTTATGCCACATCTATTAGGGAACTAGCCGGGAGATTTGACCGAGTTTTGACCTTTTTGGATTTAGTTAGGGAGTTCTGCAGCAAGGCTTCGCCGATTGATCACCACATTGATGAAACAAACTGACCAGTAAGTCCATTGTGAGGCTTCGCTGAGTGAGAAGAAACCCAATCCTTACCCTTGCAAGCTTGGAGGCCCTTCCCTTTCTTAGGGATTCAGATGCAGATGGGGATGCTTTTTCTTTCAGACCCTTCCTTTCTTTCCTCATTACATCCTATAGCTTGAAACATAGAATGCAATGAGTGTGACATTCACCGAGTTGAAACAACGAGTGGGGATTTGACATGATCTTTTTTCCCATCAACTGAGAAGAACATGGTTGTGAGGCTTCGCCAAGTGAGAACAAAACCCAAACCTTACCCTTGCAAGCAAGGGAAGAGATAGACTTCAAGTGGTTTTGAGGTTTCTCTAAGTGAGAAGAACATCGATGCAACAAACTGACCAATCATTCGGTTGTTAGACTTGGCCTATTGAGAACAACAACGCAAGTGCTAGTGGGAATTTGCTTTATCTCGCCCATCACTTAAGGGAATTTCCCTGACTTTGCGCATGACTTAGTCCCCAACATGCTTACTTACCGCAGAGACGTAAGGTGATACATGTTCCTCATTACATCAGATAGCTTGAAACATGATAATGCGATGAATGTTATGTCGGACTTCACAGAACAACGACTAGGCTTACTCTTTCGTTGGGCCATTGTAATGTTTCCTTGGGCCATTAACGGATTGCTGCCACAATCCTGGAACGAGCTACAGAGACACATCTCCTTGCACATCGGGAGTGGGGCAACCAAAGACGATTCAACTTTAGTTACCCCCCCTTTCAATTACTCAGTAGCTTATGGTGAAAGTCCTTGGGTAGGGCGAAGATCTTTTTTCATTCGAATGAATCTTTTACTGCCCGAGTGAAACCTTCAACCAAGAGCTCCTACTCGCCTTCCGAGGTTTTCATGGGGAATAAGCCCTTTCCTACATTACGGGTTCCAAGGTACAAAACGGTAATGAGTAAGAAAAGCCACTGGGAAAGGGTTGTGGTCCAGGGGAACCTTAGATAGATGCACGTTTTTTTAAGGAAAAGCATTAAGTATAGAAAGGGTATTTCTTCTCCTTAGGCTCTTCTAGGGAGAGCTTCTCTCCTTGATCATTCTATTTTCCACATGAGTGATAATCCCCGATCTTCGAGGATTCGTTGAAACCTAACAAAAGACGCACTTCAATAGAGTTAGAAAGATTAAGTAAGATGGGTTGTTTAGGAGGAAGGCGGCAAGGACGATGAAGGTCCAGGACAAGGTACAGAACGAGGTAGGTCAGTTATTTCCTTTTTGTTTTCTTATAGATGTATTAAGGTAATAAACCTTGAAAGGGTAAGTATGGAAGGAGACCAGAACACCAAACCCAGATTACCTGAAGGGGATAAGTCAATTAGTGTTAAGTCAGGTCTCACACCCAACCCAGATTACCCAAAAGGGGAAGTCAGGGTGGTAAGGAAGGAAAGCGGGTGAGCCCATATCTTTAGAAGGAGGACAAAGGCAAGGTCAAGGTTGGGTGAATGTTATACTGGAGCCTGACTAGCAAGGTAAACATGCTTTGAAAAGGAAATGATTGATGAATAATGTGTAAACTGCGCTTAGGGGAAATCATGAAAATATGAGGGAAAACTAAATGAACCGCGCTAGGTAAGTGGGTTAAACTACGCTAGGGAGAATTCATTCAAATCAAAATTTCCATAATGGAGTGAGCGAAGCGGAGTTATAACGAAGCAGCTGAGCGATTAGGTGCTCGCTGCAACAAACTTACCAAACTAGGAAGCAACGGTTGTTAGGCTTCACCGACTGAGAACAACAGGCTTCACCGCGTGAGAAGAACAACCAATATTTCCCCCCGTCTTTCCTTGCACTTGCCCATAACTTAGCAGGGGATGCGATGGACCTATCTCCTATAACCCTCTTTCATCTCACCTCCCCGAGCTAATTCTTCAAGACGATGAGGGGGGATTGTTGTTAAGCGAAGGGGTGCCCTCAAGGTAACCCGAGCAAGCCCCTGAAGAGTGTTAGTGGGGTTTGATCCTCAAGCTCGGGCAACAACAAGTTCAAAAGAAAAGGTTTTCCTTACTCGTATCAAGACGATGAGGGGAGATTGTCGTTGAGTGAAGGGTTGCCCAAAAGGTAACCCGAGCGAGTCCCCGAAGAGTGCAAGTAGGCTTACCCTAGCAAGATGACCAGCCTTATTAGGGAGTGAATCTGGGTTTCTTAAGATGATATTTCCTTTTCAATAAAAGAAATAGAGAATGTGTTGGATTGCCTATTTACTTCTGCCACTCATCCTTATATTAAGATGAAGGCTAGTCCCTTACTTCACTGTCTCTGTGCAATTAGGAGGGGATTCTCGCCGAACCAATTCAGGGTCTACTGAGGCCGTCCTCTTGGGTTTTTGTCTCCAGGGTTTCTTAAGAAGAAGAGAGGAAGAGAAAAGACTCATGGGGCTCTCCTACCTATTAGAAGAGGAGAGGATTCAAAACTAATTTGAACCTCCTTAAAATGATGAGTGGCGGAATATAAGGGTAGAAGTCGAGTAGATGTATAACCAATTCAAACCTCCATAAAATGACGACTCGAACAAGGAAGCAAGCGAACACTTTGAACATTCATGGGAAAGAAGGGATGGATCTCTTCCCTTTCTTTCATAAACCTCTATGAAATAACACCTTTCATAATGTAACCAACCCCGTATATTAGGTCTAACCACAAGCCGAGACGGAGTTACATGGATGGATTCATGCATGAATTCCAGCGGGAACTAGGCCTCCTCTTTCCGCCCTTTCGAAAAGGAATAGTTATAGATAGAGACGAATGAGATTCTCCGAGCAAAAGAGATAGGTTTCTCGCCGGTGATAATCATGTTGGTGCCGCCTACACCCACATATTGACCCACCAACGATTAAAGGGTTCCGACTTACTAAGAGAAATCGAATTGTTCACCAGCAGCTCAATGATATGATAGGATGGAGGCACTATCGAATTGAGGTTTGGTTGCACCCCGCCTACTCTATAAATCGCCTGTTCTAAGCTCCGATCGTGAGTAAGTCCTACCTATGCCGAGAAATGGCCTTCCCACTCACCCCCGAACATCCCCCTTTAATGATAGCTTTTATCCAACGTACCCAATTAACGATATTCCCACCTCAAATGCAGAAGTATTTCCCAATCCTCCCGACTATGGCACTTATAAATCCCACTTAGACCACATAGTTTCTAGAATCCAATTGCCATAATTGATTACCCATTTATTGTTTCTCAACGGTTCTTCCTCTCCATGCCTGTATTCAATTTATGTCCGATCCTACTAATGCATAGATCTCAGTATTCCACCTTCAGAGAAGTAAGAAGAGATATAGGTTTGATAGGCAATAATATATGGGTAATGAAAAAAAATAGGTAGTTACAAGATATAGATAGTTCTGGGGCTGACCCTGCACCTACTAGAGATGAAGAGATAGATACTCCCCTGGTGAAGTGGACTCTAAGGGATGATACCCCGGACATATGAATGGATGAAGGTACCACTAAGTGAGCTCCGCCACCATGTTTTCTACTCGTGCCCGTGAGTATAGAATATCCCCTCCCAACCCTATATATCCCATTTCTGAGCTATGTCTCCCGATCAACACTAGTAACACCTATGATTGGAATCCGTCGCATAGATAGAAGTTTGAACATAGAATAAGGAGTTTCCTTCTAACGAATCAAGAGAAAATGTGTTTTTGGGCAATTAGAATTTTCTTGGTCAGCGATTCATTACGCATATAAGAAATTATGCTATCTATCCCTAAGTGCAGAAGAAAAGGTCTTATTGGAGTGTTCAATCTCAACTAGAGTTCAAGGTGAAAAATGGATAGTAGCGCTTCTCACCCATGAATGTTGGAAATCACCCATCTTAATATCTATTTGTAAATCATGGCTCTCTCACGAATATGGATAGAACCAAGAAGTTTTTCTGGTAGAGTGTCGCTACAGTTAGGCTAGCAGGTTTGATAAGAATTATATCATGATATACATGCTGTGGGGGAACCAGTAGAGTGTTCTAGTGCACAATTGATGTGGGATAATGCTTGAACTCTTATTGGGTAGCTTTCTAGTCTGATTCCTAAAGGTGCATTCCATTCTAACTCTCCCCGTGTAGATTTCGTAGTTCTATCCTTGAGCCGGTCTCGATTAGCTCTGTATAGTAAACTAGAACTCCAATAAGAGGACTGGGCCCAGAGAAGTAAGGAAGTTGGGTTAGATCCGATTTCGGGGGCGCCCCATGTTTTTCAGTTAAGTGTATCAATATACAAAACATGTACTGACGGAGGAGCAATAACGAACCTGCCTGCCACGATCAAATACAATTTTGGGGCCATGTCAGAATATTCAATAGAATAGCTAGGGCACTGTGGTAGATCCATGCTCTTGTGTGGCCTCCAGAATGATAGTGTTTTGTCCATCAAAACCTTATTCACATAACAGAACTTGAAGTTATGAGGTGACCATGTAACCGAACTAGACATAGGTATTACTACTATAAGAACACTGGATTCCTAAAGGTCGTCGGCTTGGCTCATGATCCGGGCCCAAAACACACCCAAAACACACTTTTGTTCTTGGGCCTACATAATTTACTTTTACAGAAAGCTACGTTCGGATTGGTCGCAACACTAGATCGATCAAGCTCCATGCCATGAAGTACACCAATGTTCAGGTCACTCTTACATACGTAATAACTAATGGAGACATCATTTTTGAAATATATAACTCGACTTCCATTCATCTCTTCCTAATGGTGCAAAATCTATAGGGAACCCGATTTTGTTTTGTTACCAACTCCCTTCTTCAACTCTTTATGCTCCTACTATTGTTGGATTTACATAGTTGATAACTAGGGGATTCAAAGAGCAGGGACTTAGCGACCCACATGAATAACAGAGCTAGAATGGAGAAAAGGTGATGGGTAAAGATCGTGTTTCTTAATGGAATGTGTCATTTCTCTTAGAGAAGTGTAAGGGTGGGAGTGATAAATCCGATGCGTCTTGTCAATCCGAATGGTATGAAATAGGAAAAAAAAGGAGTAGAGAATGAGAAGAGAAGAAGTGAACTTACTCCCAAATATTCCTGAATGTCGGTAGGGTTTAGGAGTTTGGATATGGACTCTACATTCCTCCCTCATAACATAATGCGAATTCAAAATAGGTGGGAAGAATAGACAGAATAGGATGTTGAAAAGAAGTAAGGATAAGGTAGGTGTTCTTCTTAGAGGTTAAGTAGTGAATTCCTTCTATTCAGGATAACTTCCAACAACATTGCCTATCTTCGCTTTTGAAGCAACCTCCCTTCCCATCATTAAGAAAATCCCCCGTACCCTCACCTATTTTCTATTCATTTTACCCGCTACCTATAGCAGTATCCTTTTTCATCATTAATGCCATGTTATATAGTTTCAAAATCTCAATTGGTGTCTCCACTTATACCTTCGTTTTTAGAGCTAGCAGCATTACCGATTGCAGAACCAATTGTAGTAGCATCAGTAGCAAAGGTATCATCCGCGCAAGTTGCACCACCATCAGTTGATCCAATGCTAGTTGATTGAGAAAAAGCACCAGTTTATGTTGTTAGTAATCGTGATAGGGATTATTCTAGTTATGATCTTGATCCTATCTCTGAAGCAGTTGATTTGGATCTTCCAACATAAGCACGAGTAGAAGATCCGAAATGAGCAGATTACGTTATTGATTACGTGGTCGATTATAAATCTGTTGATTTAGTTGAGTCTCTTAATGAAAATAGTTGGTCAAGTCAGCCATCTAAGCTATCCATACAAGCATGGTTCCAGATTTAGTCGCATAGGTAGATATCGTCCCACCAGCAGAAGAGAAAGAAACAGATCTTGTGGATAGAGATTAAGTTTACCGAGTTTATCTAGCATCAGACCTAGGAGCCCTAGTAGTGCATACCTACTACAAGGAGCACACCTAGTATCCCATACATAGAAGAAGGGGAACCAGTTGATTATGCTACTCATTCTTTATCACCGAGATAACCTCTTAGTTGAGTTGATATTTCACTGCCACGTTTTTAGTTTTCTTTGGGAGCGTCTGAATCAATTGAGATGTGGTTCTTGCTTCATCGGATATCCTATCTAGATCATTCAAATCACTCTCTTAGCTTGAAAGAAGTGGAATCAGCTATAGGGGTCATTGGTTGAATGAACGAGAGAGCTACTTGATAGACATGGTTCGGTTTGTCCACTTATTGATACATATTTCTCTATGAGAGACATAGTAATTGTTAAGGTTTAAGCTATTATTAGAGTTCTTTTTCACTAGATAACAATAGCATAATATAGGATCACTGAGAAATACACAATCACAAGAGACACATCATTTATCCTAGGAAACCCTCATGGGGGACAAAACCCAAAAAAACTTCCTTATTATAGATAGCCAATACAATGCCAAGAGATAACTCAAACAAATACAGAAAGTCCTCTCCCAAGAATGTGCCACTCTCTCTCTCTCTTTTCTCCAACTGCAACTCCGAAACTTGCTTCTCAATGAACAAGTGAGTGTGTGTCTAAGTGAGGCACTAGCCTCCTTATTTATACAACTCTGGCATGTGTGGAGGTGTCTTTTCACTGGCAGGGTCGACTTCTCAATATGGGTGGTTATAACCAACTTTAATGTATTCTGGGGCCTCTTTAATATATTCTGGGGCCGACTTCTTATTCTCCCTATTACAATTATGTTTTTGACCAATCCGCAAAAGGGGATTTGGTCTTTTACAATAGCTGACATGATCAATCCGCAATAGGGGATTGATCTAATGAATAATACAACAATAATAATTAGCATACACTTTGCAGTTACATTATTTCAACACTCCCCCTTAACAAAAAGGGTATTCTACAACATCATCAGGTGAGAGAGAGGACATCATCATCAACAACATCAGGTGGGTGAGAGGACAACATCATCAATATCATCTTGGAACACTGACTAGCGTATGTATAAATCATCGAAAGTTTTTCTCATCGGCAACATTGTCATTCTCAGTGGAATGAAATCATCATCTGCATCAATATGGATTAGTATAAAACTAATACATCATCATCACAGCACGAGGCTGGTCACATCATCACAGCATGAGGCTGGTCACATCATCACAGCATGAGGCTGGCTCATCATCACAGCACGAAATTGGTACACCACACAACACTTAAGCTGGAATCACAATACTAGACTGGCTTTACGTCACAACAATTAAGCTGGAAGCACAGTACTAGGTTGGCTTTACGTCACAACAATTAAGCTAGGAACACAGTACTAGGCATATCTCAACACAGGAATCTAGACTGGCTTTACGTCACGGAAATTAAGTTGGAAGCACAGTACTAGGCATATCTCAACACAACAATCTAGCATGGCTTTATGTCACAACAATTAAGCTAGAAGCACAGTACTAGGCATATCTGAACACAACAATTAAGCTGTAAGCACACAACTAGACTGGCTTTACGTCACAACAATTAAGCTGGAAGCACGGTACTAGCCTGGCATATCTCAACACTATTCCCCCTTTCAAGGGAGGTCCTTTCGGACTATACCAAGCTTATCTCGAAAGTGATCAAACTTTACATGAGATAGAGGCTTGGTCAACACATCGGCAACCTGTTCATCTATGCTAAAATATTGGAGTTTTATGGCTCCTCTCTGCACCATGTCATGGATGTAATGATATCGGATCTCTATGTCCTTCGACTTGTCATGAAATACAGGATTCTATGTCATCTTTATGCAGCTCTAGTTGTCACATAGGATCGTGGTTGCTTCCATCTCTAGGTCGAATAGACCGGTCAACAACTTTCGAAGCCATATAGCTTCGCAGCTAGCAAAACACGCAACAATGTATTCTGCTTCCGCTATACTGAGAGCAATGCTATATTGCTTCCTACTCTGCCATGAGATCATGGTTGATCCCAAATTGAAACAACATCCTGAAGTGTTCTTCATGTCAGAGACACTTCTAGCCCAATCTGAATCAATGTACCCACTCAGTGTGAAATCATGATCTGCATCATAACTGAGACCACAATCTAATGTACCCTTAAGGTACCTCATCACATGTTTTGCAGCAACTAGGTGAACATGTCTAGGTTCTACCAGAAATGGACTCAAAGTGTTCATGACAAAATAGATATCTGGTCTAGTGTTCATCGGGTACATTAGCGATCCAATGATCTGTCTATACAGTGTGGCATCAATCAATTCTGATGAAGTGTTGACCAGTAGCCTCAGTGTCGCTTCCATGGGTGTATTCATGGACTTGCACTTCAACATGTCGAATCTCTTCAAGATTTCGACTGCATACTTCCCTTGGTTAACGAATATTCTCTCTGGACTCTGCCATACCTCAAGACCTAAGAAATAATGCATTAGGCCAAGGTCTTTCATCTCAAATTCTGAAGCGAGCTTCTTCTTACATTTAGTGATGAGATTTTCTTCTCCAGTTAAGAATAATTCATCCACATACAGCAGCAATATCACCGGCTCATCGTTCATAACCTTGAAGTAGAGGTAACAATCGGATTTACTCTTTGTAAAGACCAATCTCATCAAAAAACCGTCTATCTTGCCATACCAAGCTCTAGGAGCTTGCCTCAATCTGTACAGATCCTTCTTCAACTTGCAGACATGAGTCTTCCTGTCTTCAACTTCAAATCCTTGAGGTTGCTCTATATACACTTCTTCTTCAATGACCCCATTTAGGAAAGTTGTATTTACGTCCATCTGGTGTAACTTCCACTTCATCTTAGCTACAAGGGCTATGATGGTTCTGATCGAAGTGTATCTGGATACAGGAGCGAATGTCTCTTCATAGTCAATGCCTTCCTTTTGAGAAAAGCCACGAGCGACAAATCTTTCTTTATACTTCTTAATACTTCCATCAATAGCATGTTTTATTTTGAAGATCCATTTGGAAGATACCACATCCTTACTCTTTGGTTTGGGAACTATTTCCCATACATCATTGTTTATTATGGATTGGTATTCCTCTATCATGGCATCTGCCCATTCTTTCTTCTGAATGG
>ML827251.1:36981-60283 GCA_009831015.1 Picea engelmannii | reverse complement strand
AGCCACCCTCCGAGCACCTTGACCTTGACAGAGAAGAATATTGGTAGCAATCAATAGCCAAGCAAGGCTAATGCACCAAGCAAGAATAGAAACCAAAGCTGATCAGATAATCCCACCCAGAAACTGGCGCAACACCTTCCCCAGAAACTTGCGCACAAAACTGCCAACTACAGTGCGCACAACTGACTCTCTGTAATTCTGAGAATGTGAATAATGAGAACTAGCACTCTGTATTTATAGTAATCTGGCAGAATTGCCTAGGCCGACTTCTCCTTCTGGGTACTAATTAATTCATATTAATTAAATTTCTGCAGCCGACATCTCGTTTAGGGTTTCCTTTACTTCTTTGCTTCCTTCCGGAATATTCTAATCTCGTCATAGGTCACAATAGAGGTTCATACCTCCTGAAGCTACCATAATATTAACACTCCCTCCTAGCTAGGGAGGTATGGTCTTGAGCACAACAGACCATTCAACTGGTAGCATCACGAGCATCATCATTATTATCCAACTAGATAATCTCCATGACAACTGGTACAATATCAATTGATAGAACACAACTGTGCTTTATCCAAGGTAGTACACAAATACTCAAACAGTGATACATAGTCACAAACAGTGGAACACATCCACCACATTAGTATACATCTATTGTCAAACAATCTTCATAACAATCATTTGATATCAATCTGCACAGAAACAATGTTATGATATAAATTGAATCATCTGGGCCAGTCTTTTACTCACATCTGTGAGATCTGAAAGAGTATCTACCCTCGGAGTAGAACAATGAGATATCTGGACTATTCTTCTCAAGCAAGGAAGAATAATTGTCCTGTCTTCTTAACCTGGACCATTCCCCACCCTGGGCCATTCTTCCTACACTAATCAAAGTGCACCCTGGAGGGAATGTATAAACCCCAAGGAATGCTTGTCCCTGATTGCTGAGCCTGGACCATTCCCCACCCTGGGCCACTCCTACACTAATCAAAGTGCACCCTGGAGAGAATGTATAAACCCTAAGGAATGACTGTTCGTACCATTTCCTCTGTTAACCACAAGAGGAAAAGATTGTCCTGCATCAACCTCCAAAACAGACCATTCCTCACGTTAACCATAATGAGAAATCGTTGTCCGACAAGGCGGGCCAGTCTTCTTGAGTAACCCTCAAGAGGAGAGACTGCCCTAGACAACTACCCATGTTAACCACAATGGGAAGTCGTTGTCTATGATACATCAGCAATCTGGACCATTGCCCATGTTAACCACAATGGGAAATTGTTGTCCGTCACAATTCTCAATCCACTTTCCAAACAGGAAAGAATCTATCCAAGCTGCACTATCTTCCAATCACAAAGATAAATGTTTCAATAATAATTTTAGTGCTCCCTCCTAACCTGGAGAGTCTTCCCTTTCAGCTAAGGGAGTTATTTCCACGATCCCCATCTTCTCTCGGAAATATGCAAACTTTATTATGGATAGAGGTTTTGTCAGAATGTCTGTTGTCTGCTCATCAGTGGGGATATATTCGAGCTTTACCTCTCCTTCTTGGACTTTATCTTGAATAAAGTAGTATTTGATCTCAATGTGTTTCGACCTTTCATGAAACACGGGATGTTCTGATAATCTTATGCAACTCTGATTATCACAATATATTATGGTCGATTCTGGAATCTGATCAAGTAAATCGGAGATTAACTTCCTTAACCATATTGCTTATGTGCATGCTTCACATGCTGCCATATACTCTGCTTCTATTGTGCTAAGTGCGACAGACTTTTGTTTCCTGCTGCCCCAAGATATCATAACGGAGCCCAAACTGAAACACATACCTGAAGTGCTCTTTCTGTCTTCTGCACTTCCTACCCAATCAGAGTCTGTGAATCCATGAAGTTGTATATCGCTGGATGCGGTATATCTCAAGCCATAGTTTATTGTCCCACGAATATATCTTAATACATGCTTTGCAGCTATCCAATGCTCATGTCTTGGTTCCACCTGGAACTGGCTTAGTGTATTCACGACAACGCAAATGTCTGGTCGAGTATTTACCAAATACATCAATGACCCAATTAGTTGTCGATATAGAGATGGATCTACTGGATCAAAATCTGGAACTTTCACTTTTCTTATATCCACACTCATAGGAGTGTCCATGGACTTACAATCCATCATTCCAAATTTCTGAAGGATCTTTATTGCGTACTTTCCTTGTCCAAGGAATACTTCACCACGCTTCTTCCATACTTCTAGTCCCAAGTAATAATGCATGAGACCTAGATCTTTCATATCAAATTCAGAAGCTAATTCCTTCTTGCAATGGATAATGAGAGACTCTTCACCTGTTATGAATAGATCGTCAACATATAATAGTAGAATCACAGGTGCATTGTCCACGACTTGCATTGTCCATGACTTTGTAATAAAGGTTTGGATCTGCATGACTCTTGGAGAAACCAAGTCTCGTTAGATAGTTGTCCATTCTGGCATACCAAGCCCTTGGAGCTTGCTTGAGTCCATATAGAGATTTCTTCAATCTACAAATGTGAGTGTCTCTGGAATGTACCTCAAACCCTTAAGGTTGTTCAATATATACTTCTTCTTCAATAGCTCCATTGAGGAAAGTTGTCTTTACATCCATCTGATGTAAGTTCCATCCCATGGAAGCGGTAAGAGATATGATAGCTCTGATGGAAGTATGTCTAGCCATCAGAGCAAACATTTTGTCATAATCTTCTCCCTCCTTCTGGGAGAACCCTCTAGCTACGAATCTTGCCTTGTATTTATCCATGCTTCCGTCTGCTGCATGTTTAATCTTGTACACCCATTTTGAAGTTACCACCGATTTTTCTTTAGGTCTTGGTACGATTTCCCATACCTCATTTTTCATAATGGATTGATGCTCTTGCATCATAGCTTCTTTCCATTGTCCCTTTTTAACTGCTTCTTCAAATGTGGTAGGTTCTTCATCTAGAAGCTTCATCGTGTATGTTGCATAACTTGAGAATCTTTTAAGTATTTTACTCTTTCTGAATGTTCCTTCTGAAACCTTGAATCTTTCTGCATCTTGTAAGGTAGCTTCAAGCCAAGCTGGTATTTTCTTGGTCTTAGGTACAATATCTGAATCAATGTTTTCAGATGGCTCCATAGGATGATCAGGTAGTTCCTTTTCGTCATTTACGTTTTCTGTGATTTCTTCGTTAAGTTCTTCAATCTCTTCTTCTATATTTTCTTCTATGGATTTCTTGAAGGCCATCTTCTCATTGAATGTTACGTCTCTGTTGACTTCGATCTTGTGTTGTTCTAGAATATATATTCTATAAGCTTTGGATGAATCACTCTATCCCACGAATATCCCCTTCTTTCCTGAAGGTTCTAGTTTATTCCTCTTGTCCCTGGGAATGTGAGAGTAAACAAGACATCCAAATATTCTTACATTTTCCACATTAGGTTTCTTACCTGAGAAGGCTTCTTCTGTTGTCATATCCTTCAATATACAATGAGGACTTTGTTGTGTACAAGAGCTTCTTCATTTTGTTCTAGTAGTCTATACAGATTTCCTTCACGACTTCCAATAACCCTAGCATTCTCTATGCTGGAATCTTTATGCCATGATAACACCTTTCCATCCACAAAAGATATTATGCTTCCCTTGTCTTCTAGGCAAGATATCGATACAAGATTCTTTTCTAAACCAGGTACATATAAAACATTGCTTAAGTGAACATAGTTACCTGTTTTCATTTTGATGGAGGCTTGTCCAAATCCTTCTACAGGGTAAGTGGTTTTGTCTCCAAGCTCTACCTTGTACGAGGTCTTATTCTCATTTAGATTTGAGAGTCTGGCTTGATCTCCCGTCATGTGCCTAGAAGCTCCACTATCGATTATCCACATGTCATCTTCAATCGTTCCAGTAAGTGTTGAGTAGTGTAAAAGACTGATTGTTTCACTCATGTCTTCAGTTGATTGGTAAGTGGTCATGCCTTGATCCAAAACTTCAACTTCGTCGTTTCTGTCTTCTGAGAGAGCCAAAAGGTGCATTGAGTTAGGGTGCATCTGAATATCTTCTTTTTGAGCGAGATGATCCATCACAAGGTGTTGGATCTAAGGTTAGGGTTTTTGCAACTGCTTTTGCTAGTAACCCTAGCGACAGTGTCTTTGGAAGCTACTCCTGCTAGTAACCCTAGTGGCAGTTCCTCAGCGAGCTCAATATCCTAGCGGCTATGCTTCCTTCCAGCATTTAGACTTAATGAAGGAGGTGTGGGCCCATAACCTGTTAGAATATGAAGGATTGTGCTCGTTTTACCATTGACAATACCCTTGTCACCCAACCACAGGCCAAAGCCACCCTTCGAGCACCTTGACCTTGACAGAGAAGAATACTGGTAGCAATCAATAGCCAAGCAAGGCTAATGCACCAAGCAAGAATAGAAACCAAAGCTGATTAGATAGTCCCACCCAGAAAATGGCGCAACACCTTCCCCTGAAACTTGCGCACAAAACTGTCAACTGCAATGTGCACAACTGGCTCTCTGCAATTCTGAGAATGTGAATAATGAGAACTGGCGCCCTGTATTTATAGTAATCTGGCAGACTTGCCTGGGCCGACTTCTCCTTCTGGGTACTAATTAATTCATATTAATTATATTTCTGCAGTCGACATCTCGTCTAGGGTTTCCTTTACTTCTTTGCTTCCTTTCAGAATATTCTAATCACGTCATAGGTCACAATAGAGGTTCATACCTCCCGAAGCTACCATAATATTAACAGTATCAACCCCGGTTTGGTATTGTTTAGGTAATGTGACCGACAAGCTTCCATTCCTAAAGTTTGAATTAGACAAAAATGGGTTTTTACGCCCTTCATGGATGTGACTAAAGATCAGTGGCAGGAGTTATTGGTGGTCCAAGTTCAGGAGTAGTAGCACCAGTAGCAGCATCATAGGGAGAATCTTAGCTAAGTTTTTGATAGAGTAGATCTAGATCCAGTGGTTGATGAAGTTGTTTATTACGATCCTAATGTTGAGCTTGATGACCTATAAGAAGTTGTTATTTTAGTTCCATTACCCGGATCATACCTGAAAGTTAGAGAGCCAAAGCATCCATCTACTTACATTTGGGTAAATACCTGGGATAGCCAAAACCTGCTAAGTTCTTATTTGTTGGGAAGGGATTTAAGCTTGCTTTTGGGTGAGAATACAAAGCCTATGGTGGCAACTGCTTTGCTACTTCCTCTAGTTCATCTACATGACATGCTGGTTACTGTATCAATCAGAGAGAAAAATGTGTATCATTCTAATAGAGAAATAGGTTGATCATGACTATCAAAATAGAAGTTTCAGGTGAGGTATAAGTGCAGAGGATCCATGATGTGTTCTTTTAGGAGCTCGAGTAATAGGTTATGAGAAACTTGGTCGAAACAGCTAGAATATATGCATGCACTAATCGCTAAACCCCGCTCCATCGTTGAACGTCTAAGAATAAAGAAAGAGTGATTGATTAACATTGACGACCATTGATATTGACCAAAGATAAGAAGGGTTAGTTGTGAGGATAGATAAGATAAAAAGGCGGGAAACCCTACTACTAATAGCAATACGAGTAATTACAGTAGTTTCCCGTATACATTCACTAAACATCAATAATGCTTTGATTTCTTAATCAACTAGTAATAATCCACATCTTACACTTTTTAAAGATTTCATGTAGTCAAACACACCTCTATTTACCACCAACCATCGAAGCATGTATCGTATTATGAACGAATTACTAGATCTCCTCCATAATTCATATGCAATTATTTTATAACCAACCTCATGAATGTAGAAACGATACAGAATGTTGTGAAATGTGTCTCACTCTTGCTTAGACCCGCGGGTCACGAAGAAAGCATTAAGAGATATTATTCACAACAAGTAGGTGTCTACTATGCATCCATGGATGGAAAGACAAATTGCACCAGTGAGACCAGGTGATGCCTTAGCAATTTTTTCATACCTCCCACTGTGCATGGAGATCCAATTTGTTCATTTTCTCATCGAAAGTAGCATAGATCACAATAAAATGTCAGTCACTGAGAACATAAAAATGAAAGAGGAACTCCCTTAGAAATGATAGGTAAAAACAAAGCTAGGATTGGTCAAATTCTCCTTCCTAGGATTGGTCAATTTTTTGTAATGAATCACCTAATTAATTCCTCCTAATTCAACCTTCTTCACAGATATAGAAACAATGTGCTAATCCTTATAGAGAACCAAGGTGGCTTTCCTTGTCCAAGAGAATGGAATTGAATGAGAAAATGATTTAATGATTTCATGAAGCAATGTATATGAACCAATGTTGGGGAGGTTTGTACCTAAACCCCTTATCATGTTGTCTAAACTCATAAAACTGATTGATGTCTTCCTCATGCTCCTAATGAAACCAATGTGGGTAAAAGAGGTTTATGGGGTTTCTCCTTGGTGGCTTTTGGGGGAGAGGACGTATCCATACCTCTTTGAGCCCTTGGTTCCTAATGTCCTAATGAGCCTGATGAAGCTACCTAATTCATAGAGAAGAAAGCATGATGCAAAGTATAAGTTTCCAGGACAAATATCATTGATTTTGAATCGATTTCCTAGGTTTTGCCCCTTGTCATTCTTAGAGGAAGAAACCATGATGCAATGTCCTAAAGTATTGGTTTCCGAGACACTAAAAAGTATTGGTTTTCGAGACAGTCAATTCTAGGTTTTCCAGTAAGTCAAATCCTAGTGATTTCCAAGTGATAGAACCAATGATTCTTAGTTATGTGATTGTGAGTAAATGATGGATTATATGATGTGATGTATTATGGGTTGATGTCTTAAATTTAATATGATGTATGATGGCTTTCCTATTTCTGTTGTTATCTAAATCTATCTGTCCCAAGGTTCTTTCTTCCAGCTGTGTGAAGAAAAGAAATATGCTTCTGTCCCTAGGATCTTGCTTGCTCTAGTTGTTAGAGAACGAATTTCATGAACCAACTACCTTGTCCTTATTGAAGATTCCTAATTGGAGAAAGAGAATGAAAGATATAGATTTGTAGGGTGAAGAGACAGATTCCTTCCCTTCACTGCGTTTAGGAAAGTATCCTTGATTCCTAGGGTGGTCTGGTGAGCCCTGTTGGTTGATGATATAAAACCCCCATTTGAATCTCTGATTTGTACCCTTAATGATAGATATTTTCATTGAAGCCAAAAAGAATTGAATTCTCTTTATATAACCTGATGTTTTCTCCCTTATAGAGCTATTATCTTGTTATGAGGTTCAAAGTTGTGGGGGTTATTTGGGGTTCTCCCTTGCTCAATATAAAATATAGGATAGTATCTAACTCCAACTGCTCCTGTTCCTGTAAAAAGAGTATACCCTTTCTTATTTGCTAAGGTTCGAACAAGTAATAGACCTTATACTGAAGAAATGAAGAGTCTCCATTTCTCCCTCCTTGTGAACAAGAAGAATTGGATCACATATGTTGATGTTCGACCTACTTTATAGGGCTTTGTTATGGGTTGTTTATGGAGTTAGGATATGACTAATGATAGAAGTAATATTTATAAGACTAAGTAAGAGACCCAACTTTCAAATAAAAAGGTGTCTACGGGGAAATTGAATGATAGTCGGTTCCCTAAGAATTTCCCAACGACAATTTATAGTGCGAGGGTAGGTCCCTGCGTTGGCTAAAGAAAACTAAGACTCCTAATCCTAATAGAGAGAAGACTAATATTCCTATCTTAATAATATTTATTAGGAAGAGAGTTTAGAACCTATCTAAAAGATTAATAATAAGAATATTACCTATATAATCCCTTTACAATACCTTATAACCTTTCTTTGAGTTATATAAAGAAATATAATTCCTTTCTAAGAGAACCTATATAACTCTTTAATGAGTTAATCTAATACCTACATAATAGACCCTTACTTATTTCTGAATAGTGAAATATTACTAATATGAAGAATAGTTTACTTTGAGGAGATTCCTTGTTGAATTTAAAGTAGCTACAAGAGCCATTCTCCGGGAGAATGGAAAAGACCCTAGCCGAGATCTAGGGCCCCCAGTGCACTCCTGGGGTTCTTGGTCTGGAACCAAACAGTCAGTTCCATGGCAAAATACCCTTGTTAGGGCCCCCAGTTATCACCAAGAAGCAGTAAAGATCCTTGAGAGGGTCCCCAGTATATGACTGGGGTTCTTGGTCTAGGACCAAACAGTTAAAGTCCCTAGATATGTCTAGGGCGCTTGGACATGTTCCAGGGTACCCATGCATGGGGCATGGGTTGATCCTTGGTCTTGTACCTTGGTGGATAAGACCCCAGAAATGGTTTGGGGCAACCTGATCCTTGATCAAGTGTTTGTTGGTGTATGACCCTCTTTGAAGGTGGGCATGACCACATGAGAGATGTATCCCATATGCAATGATGATAAAGTTAAAAAGGTCACCTTGAGAATTATATGGACATGTGTAAACCTCTCCTAAACCCTCCTCCCTTGGTTTTGTTGGGCTTGAGTTTGTCTGGGGTTTGTTTGTATTTTTTAGGGGTTAATACAAGAAATAATTAATTAATAGAAATTGAAAATATATTTAATTAATATTTATATTAATTAAATATATTATTTATATTATTATTTCTTTTATTTTACCCTCACCCAAAAGTATAAATAAAGACCCCTCCCTCTTCATTTCTACACTCATTATTTCACTCTCTCCTAAATGTGGCGGATTGCTCTCCTTGCAACAGTTTCGGCCTCCCTCAATGGTTCGGCCTCCTCAATCAGCTTGGCCTCCATGTTATAGTCAATGGCTCCCTTCCTTTGTGGCTGTCTTGTTCCAGTTTTCTTGCTGATTGTTTTTCTGATGTTATGTAAGTGGGGTAAGAGCCTTTCCACTGTTGAGAACACCTGTGGTGTTGCCCTAGGTGAATGCTACCAGCTTGTAATTTTTCTTTAGACAGAAAACCCTCTTCAAGCAAGTGGCCATCCCCCATCTGAGCTTCTTATGAAGGATGAGGCATCCTTAATAAGGTGGCTGGGCTATCCTTGAGGCAGTCGTCCCTTCTCCTGGTTGCTCTTCTTATGCATGAGGGTTTGTGGGATGTTTTTCAGAGTACTTGTGTGCAGTTCTGGTTGGGGTTTTTAAACAGTACTATAATTCTCTCGGCAAGACATCTCACCCATGAGTTAGATCCATGAACTTGGACATTTTCTGAGCATATATTCAGTGGATCTTCACCTCTTATGTGTGGCATGAACTCCTTCAGTGATCAGAGGTAAGACTTCAAGGTAAGATCCATTTATTTAGATCTGTATGTTGATTCTGAAGGTTATCATTGTTTTGATCTGCATGTTATTTAATTCTGAAGCTTAGATCTGTATCTGAAGTTTTCCTTTAGCTTAGATCTATTTCAGATCTACTGTTTAGATATGTTCCCTTGTTTAGATCTATATCAGATCTATTAATTAGATATGTTCCTTTAGATCTATATCAGATCTATTAATCAGATATGTTCTTTCTTTTAGATCTATATCAGATCTATTATTTAGACCTGTTCTTAAGTTTAGATTTGTATCAGATCCAGTGATTGAATATGTTCTTTAGCTTAAGTCTATATCAAAACTAGTTCCTGTTTTGATAATCTTATGATTTTGCTTACTAAGAAATAGATCACTGGTTGAATTTAATTATAGTTAGATCACATCTGAGTGTTATGCACACTCAGAAATTGGTTAACATTCAAATCTAATTGTTGTTCTTCCTCTGATTTGTATTTCTGAGTTAAACAGTTCAGTATTATATTGGTTTACTGTTCTAAAGATTTGATTTAGTTGTTATATCTAACTGAATTTTAAAAGACAATATTTGTTCAGCTTTACTTCCCTAATTCTAACATTCCTAATACTTCTATTTGATAAGACCTTTAAAAGGATCTTCATATGAGTTTTATAAATCGATATAAGACCTTTTATAATGTACCTTTAAGAAATCCTTTACTTTGAAACCTATAATCTATATAAGACCTTAATAAGGAGAACCTTTCTTCCTTAAGAGTCTAACCTATCTGAATCCTACTTCCTAATTGATTTATTATAAGAAGTCTTATCTTTACCTTTAAAAGAATCTAACATACTAATATCTTCTTAATTCCTTCTAATGTCTTTGAATTCCTTCTTTAGACTTCCAATATCTTCCTAATTTCTTGACTACTATAAAGTAAATCAATCTATTCTCTTTCAATCGTATGCAAAATTGAATATAAAATGCTAACCTCATTTCTAGTTCAAAACAGACTCTAACCGCTAAGAGAACCTTCCTATGAAACTATATAAATAGCTATTTCTCCTCAAAACAAACATGGAGCTATCAAAACCCTAGCTAACCCTATATAAACCTATAGCGAAATAGCCTAGTATGGAGCTTTTATAAATAATACTCGTTCCATAAAAGTAGAAATCTTTTATATAATAAAAAGAAATTTTATGAGGTCCCCGGTCTGTTCTATCGTGTAGGGGTAATAAAAGTGTTTTCTTGCTATAAAACAAAATATTAGAGAAATATAACTTAGACTGAAGCAATAGAATATCGTATTCTCCACAAACTACTTTCATATTGTATTCTCCACGAAAAACATGCTTAATAAGAAAAGCTTACCCCTCCACAAAACAACAAAGTGCAGAACCTCTTCTTAATCATATTGAAACTGGCATTCTAGCTGATGTTAGTATTGAAACTGAAACTAGAAGATAAACTGATGTTTGCATTGAAACTGAAAAGTTCTCGAATAGGCTCTGTTACAGTTGCTTCTAGCTCTCGATCTAAATTTGGAACTAGGGCAGGTAAAAGTGTTAATTTTATCGTAACCACAGGTTCTTGATTTTTCATTTGCCAGTACAATGCCAGGATTACTAATTTAGATTTACCAGTCAAATGCCAAGCAACCACATTTGTACTTTATGCAAAATATCTATAACAAAATACCTAATCCTAATCTTAATACTAACACCTATGAACCTTCCTTGACCTATGAACCTTGGTATTCCTCTGCAACTATTGTGTTACCTCTGCAGTGAATGTAACCTATGTAATATACAAGAACCTACCCATACAGAGATCTATTTACCGCGTTTGTACTAGAGAGAAGTGGCTTTAAGAGTCCTTTAACCTAACATAGCATACTGGTAAATAAGACTTCAATAACCTAGCATACTGGGTTGGTAATTCCTCTTGCATGAACCTATCCTATGGCCGGGTATTTTAGATTGAATGAACGTGGCATTTAAATGGTTCATTATACAGCCATAACTAGGTGTTATACTGTCTCCACGTATATTCCCAATGCTTAGAAAGAGAGTTTTAGCTAGTGTCATAATGTTAGGATTTATATAGATGTTGTTTGCCAACCTTGTAGGATCCTATTTGATTATGTATTAGAGGGTCATCTCCATCTCAACATTTGTGAGCTCACACATTTGAGTAAGATCTGACTAGCTTTGAAGCTGGCTAATCTAAAAGTATAAATTAGAGCAGTACATCTGAGTAGCAGGTTCATAACAATAACTAGGCTTGTAATTGGGATCTAGGTGATATAGCCAAGAAATAGGGTTATAAAAGTGTCTTAATTTGTAGGGAACTTACTATAGAGTGATGTGATGCTCTTGTTAGTTAGGGCTTGTAGGACTGCTTTGTTGGATCTCTAGTTATTCCCTTTTCCCTTGTGTAAAAATAGTTTGTGTGTGGGGCCTCCTTAAGGTAGGCGTACATAAAGCAAACCCTCCAATGTGTATCTAAGCTGTCGTTCAAGTAATACTAGTAATCCTTCCAATAGTAGACTAGATACTAATCAAGGTAGCAAGACTATAACTTATAATTATGATAGTAGTATCTATCGTTCAAGTGGTGTGGTCCCACCTTGTGCCAGTAGAAGTGTGTTGATTTACCGCCCCTTCCACCTTGCTGATACTAGTGAATCCTATAGCCTGTAAATCTGTGTTCTATAGGAAGTCAAGGTGTTAAAATGCCCTAATTTCTATTCATCAGAACACATCCAATAAGCATCTATAAGCTAGCCTCAAATAATCATCAATCAAATAATCAAATCCAACTAATAAAATAGTAATGGAAGTTCATTCGATTAGTTAGTAGTTCTATTCGTCCCAATGAAGAAATTGGCCTCTTTGCTGGAGTATGATTCTACTAAAACCCCAGTTGCTCATGTTTGGTCCGGCTAAATTCCATGTAGTGCCAGGAGCTTATCGGGTATGGGAAATGACCACTAAAAGTCGAGTACTTTATGGAGGAAAATGCATTACGTTCTGTTATTAGACAATGCATTCTTCACATAATGAATCCAAGAAATGACACGAAAAGTCGATCATTTGATGGCTTCTAGCGGGAACATGGCATAAATATAGCTAATATACGATGCACGTTCATGGATTTTGTGTACCCTCGATCCCCACGCACATGAATTTCGTCAAGCGGGCGAGAGAGCGTAATAGGATGACGGAAATGGTCGATTTATTTTATCATTGCATGCTCGATTATCACGTGTTCGGTTAGAGGAAATAGTTGAAAGGTCGGATAGAGGTGAAATTTGCGGGGAGTAGCCATGTTTCGGTCCAAGATGCGAGATAGATATCATTTGTTCTGCTTCGGCTCCTGTGTCTCATTGTTGTTGCTATGCTCCTCTTCATCATTGAGTAAGTCTAATTGATCGATTCATAGTACAGCGCCCTTGAATCTGTCTGTAATAGACAGGTCCGAAAAACATAGCTTTTTGTTTTGTATCATGCTTGGTAAATTGGATATGAAGCTAGCTCGGATGCAAGAACAAGCTCTCCTCTTACTCCTTCTGTCGATCGAGCTGCCAATGCTAGTGTATATAAAATCTCCACTTAGACCTTGCTCTTGGTGGTGGTTCTGGGTCTCGATCTGGACCCGAAATTTCTTGTACTAGGTATAGAACTGCTCCAGGTGTTGCTTCAATAGATACTGTTGCTAGCCTTGGATCTCTGTATACTGCTGCTATCTTTGCATCTTTCTCTGCCCTTTTCTATGTCTTTGTCTCCGCGAGGTAAACTGGCTCTGGAACTTGATATGGAACTACATATGTGAGGGACTCTTTAACTGGTGGATTTCGATATGTATCTGCGCTTGGAACTGAATCAATAGAAATGGGTTCTCCTTAAACCAAGGCTACTAGCCGACTCTGGATCTCCATTTGAATCTAGCTCTGCTTTATTTGTTGCCTCCTCTTTCTTTGGACCCTTACAAAGATATCTAGCCGCCTCTTCCATTAGTGATTATGAGTCAACCAAGTCAACATCTCTATCTGCAACTTGTTATGTCACCCTTGCTACTCTCACCTATGCCTTTGTTACCTTTGCCTCTCCGATGAAATCAATGCCATGCTTAGCCACCAATGTGATAAATCACGATGCGAGGTGCTAGGTCAGTAACTTGCTCTGGCTCTAGCCGGCTCTACGCCTGGGACTGGATCTAGCTCACTAAGGTCAGCAACTGGATCTCGATCCCTAGTTTTAGGCTCTGCTACTGTTAGTGCTACTGGTGCTTTAACAATTTCCATTGGTGATGTTGGTGCTATTGCTGGGTCTACTGTTGGATCCATGACTACTGAAACGACTGTTGTTGTAGGCTATGGCTCTGTATCTACAGGTCCTGGGTCATTTGCTAAATCGACTACTCCCCGATGCTACTGATGCTAATGGATTTCTTGAATGGATAGATTTGTCTTAAGGAGGAAAGGTCTATCTACGTGGCTAATTATCTACTAATGCTTTCCAACCCATCTCCCCAACCATTCATACTCAAACCCATCCACTTTCCATGTGTCTTGTCCTGGCAAGTTGGATGACTTCACCTAATGCTTAACTCAACACCCAGTCATCTCCCCAACACTTGTTTGATTATCTAGATTCCCTCCTTCTTTACCCAACACAACATGGGTTATACCCTCTCAATGCTGGTAATGAGGTTGCATCCTAGACCTCAACACAATAAGGAATATATGGAAGACTATGCAACACTTTAAGGCTTCAAGATCCAACAACTATATGACCTTACAAATGGTACTATAGGCACAACATGAGTGTACCCACCCATTAACTCTGGTTACTATCTCTTAACCAGTTTGACTATGACAAACAGTCACATGCTCACATGTATAACAATGAATGCATAAAGAGTTCAACACTCTTCTTCCTATACCACCATCTGGGTACAGATCATGCTCCTGCATTCAAACTTTACCATGAACATACTAACTCATGAATGCAATAAAAGATTCTAACAATCTTTTTATACCCGAGGCTTCGTGTCTTTGCCTCACCTGGACATCAATCACATACATGCATTCAATGGTTCTTACAACATATCAATGAATATATTAAGCATGGATGAAGGAATGCTTACCCAATTCCCTTTCAGCACTCATGCATTATTGGGATAACCAATTGTATACCTGTATGGTTGCTGGCAACATTTCTGATGTTACCTGATCAGCTGATGCCTCTAGGGGTCTCACATGATCCCTACATAAACCTCTTGGAAAGTGCACACTTGCCTTCTTTCTTTCCCTGTTCTCTGTGAGGTTGATGGTCTTGAGCAGCTGCATCATCAACAAATCAGCAACCATGATTAGTCCTCATGTCACACATATCACCTATACCAAAACAGATCACTGTCAGTCAGCATGCAACATCACACACATGCTCAAGAAACTGTATGCATACACATTACATATTTTTCCAATATGCCTACTAGTGCATACATATCTCAGCTATACTAATCTTTTGCATTTTTAGCATTTGTATGCCTTAAAATAAATCACATATAACAATTCATAACAAATAAGCAAGGGAAGGTTTTAAGAGATTCTCCTTGTCATTCCTCTGTATATAATGGAATTCAACAGCATGGCTGTCCTGTTCCATGGCTTTTCCCATTACTAATTTCTTCCTTACTAGCCACCTGCATCCTATATTGCTGCTACCATTCCTTGGTATATCTGCATCCTTTGGATGCCTTGGGCTGCCTTGCATTCATCTTGAGGGTCTATGGCTCACACCCTCCTTTTATGCTTAAGGATGTCTCTCCTTGTAGATTGGTATTGGCATACCTCTCCTTACCCTATTTCTTGTTATTCACAACAAGAGTTATAGCAACCTAGAGCACCACAGCTATTCACCATCATCTCTTTGCTGCAATCAGATTACATATGATGATTAGGATCATTCATAGTCTGCTTGTTTGTTTCAGGTTTCCTATAACTGTTATGGTCATTTTGAGGTATTCCATAACCAACTCCATAAGCCAAGAGTTCCTATGGATCTCTCCTGTGGTTCCAACATGTTCAACTGGTCACCATTAAGGCATTACATGCATCCTAGCATGTTACACCAGTTGCCATTTTATCCAATCCTTCACTAATCTTATGGGCAACCTTTCACACATATCCAATCCACACAATTGATTATTTTATTACACGAGTCATCATCATTGTTACCTGGACATGTATATCAAAGCAATTCAATAAAAGAGAGCCCTTCTAACTCATTGTTGCAATCCTCAATGCAGTGCATATATTCTGGCATGATATACCAGTCACTGCTTGGTCAAAATTACTAACTGTAATCGACCCAAAGGTCCACGCTTGTAGTCTTTAGCCTTCTTTATTCCAGGCACTAAGCCTGTTATCATCACAATCAAGATATAATGAGCTGGAATATCCTAGCTCATAAAGACTGTCCTCATTTATTAGGTTACTCTTAACCATTCTTTAATCATATTTATAAGTCATCTCTTTCATAGATGACAACCAGCTTGCAGATCACAACAAGCTAACATTCTCTCCTGGGTGTTATATAGGATATTCAATCCTTTCCAGTGCTCATCCTGTGTTATTACACACAGGCTTTTCTTCCACAGCCCTTACTTCCATTTAAGGGCACTTAGGCAACATTCATAATGCCTTATCTATTCAAGTTCAGAAGCTCTGTTCTGATGGTTTCTTGGAACATCTGAAAGCACATTTCTAGAGCTTTCTTCCACAGATCCATTTTTCTCTGCATTGCCTTTCTAGCAATGGCACTCATGCTTAATTATGTCACTGAGCTTACAGTTATAGTCTTCCCGAGTTTTGAACCAAATCTTGGGACCCTTCAATGCAACAACATTGCATTGCTTACATGAGGTTCTTCTCTTTCTATGATATTCAATGTTACTTGAGGATATGGGATCAATCTTGCCTTTAGCTTGGTTGGAATTCTAATTCCCTAACCAGCCTCACTGGACTGCAAGAATCCTGCCATATTCCTCTGGCTCTGCTTGCAATAATCCACTCCATGCACTTCTCTGATGTCTGCTTTAGATTCACGGGGTTCTTGTGCATCTTCCATGATGGGAGTATTTATCCCAACCAGGACTAATTCCTGTTCTTTTTATTTTCTGTGTAAGTCAGGAAAAGGTTTCGAAGAACAGACTACCCAAACTCTCTTCTCCTTGGAAAGACCTTTCCAATGACTCTAATTTTTCTTAATTCTGACGAGGAAGTCAAAAGTTATAGGCTTCAGAAGATCCCTGTCCCTTATGCCTTTTCATACTTTTGTTGTTGTTGTAAGTACTGTGTAGAGAAACAGTTCCTATCAATACAAATAAAAACATAGCGTTTACAGCTTCCTGACCCCGGCTTGATTCCATCTGAGACCAACCTCCCTTCATCCGGTTTCAGGCTCAGGTTCTATCATTTCCGCTGAGCTCCGATCTATTGCGTAGAAGCCCATGTGTTGGCTCGTATGGAGTCGACACCGGCTCCTCCTCATCAAGCCCCGGCTAGCCGTATCTCATTGAAAAATAGCTGTAAAGAATATGAATACCCCTTTTTTCCACGGAAGGGACCCGCATGCTTCTTCATTCAATGCTACCTGCTGCTTTTCTTCTGATCATGCCACCCACCTACCTTTCCTTTCGTTACCAAACATAAATATAAACGACTTTTTTGTTTCCTCAGTCAGTGGGAATAGCTATATATATATGTAAATAGTGGTGTTAGACCACTTTGATTAGTTCCAAGTGAAATCCTAACCTATTGATGGTGCCCGACCAGTGGTTGGTTCAGTGACCAAAGGTGCTTACAAGTTTCGTTGCAATAGCAATGGAAGGGAATAAAGAAGAGGATTGCAATGCGAGATGCAGCAAGTTGCCCTTTTTCGATAGCATGGGGAGGAGGGAAAAACCTTAATGTCAGTGCGGCAGGCAGGGTAGTGAGTGAATACCTTTTTTTATCGTATGTATGGATTGGATTGAATTGGCCAGGGTAGGCAATTTTCATTAGTAGAAAATAGGAGAGAGGGTTTAGGAAAATCAATTATTAATTGGAACTACCTTAATAGTTGTATACCTTTTCCGCCTATTTTTGATGCCCAAGCAAGTCTCTTTCTATCCCAACTGGGTTCTACTCTTTACTTTTTTCTAAGGTTTGAACTTGAAATAAAGAGGTGGGTGGGAGGAATAACGCTCTCAGACAGGACGGGAGGGATATAGTTTTCAAACAAATATAGCTGAGGGAAGTTAGTCACTGTAAAAACTACCCACCTTGAAGTGATGGTCAAAACTACCCCGGGCATCGGATGAACTAAACTCCTTTCCTGGCTGGAGACATCGGAAGAACTAAGCTACCCACTGGGCATCCGCCCCAGATAAGCTACCTGCTTTGTTGGAGGCATCCACCTTAGAATTATGCTTTCGTGGATTTATAGTGAGATACAGGTTTTCCACGAGTCATGGACTGGTGCCACCTTCCCTAGCTAGATCCCTGCTTTTGCGCCTGCCTTAACGCAAAGTCGTGAAGCTTTCAAACCGCCAGCTGGGCTGGATCGCCCCACCCACTTGATTCAATATAATACTATTGGTTAGGTCGGATTCTACCCCGGGGATTATTTCTAAGTTCAATTTGGGAATAGGAAAGCAAAAAGAGGCGGGGAGAACCCGAGAAAATGCAGATTTCTTCTCGAGGGAGAGGCCGGCCAAGAGATCTCTAGGGCGAGGGACCGGATGGCAGGGGAAAGCGAAGATGTACTTCCATTCATAGAGTGACCCGATCTGAAGGGAGTAGTCACGAGCACTAAAGGGACCGAATAGAGCTGGTCCACCAGTTACTAGAAGATAAGGAAGTCGGGGTTACCAAATATAAGGATCTGGGGATTAGACTGACCTCCTTTTCCCGATTGATTAATGGATGATACCTTGATACCTTTATACCGTGAGACATGGACAAGATCAGTTGTGGGGAAATGTAAGTCCCTAATAACAGCGAATAGATTGATTATCGGTCGAAGGCTAGTTGTGGTTAAATATGGAAGGTGAAGCAGAAGACCAAGAATACCTTATGGAACAGAAGACCTGGTTGTTATCCCAACCGTAGACCTGGTAAACTGATTTGGAAGGTTGTGGGTAACTTTAAGTACCTAATAACGGATAGAAAGAGAAAGAGATACCTTGTTGATGGATACAGAGGACCTGGTAGACTGAGATTGACCAGGATATAGGGATTTTTCTACAAAATACCTGGGAGATTGAAGACCTGGGAGACTTCTTTTGCTAGTTGTGAGTATAATGTAAGTCCCTAAAAAGAGAATTTATTATCTGTGGGCCATCCCGAGAAGTAGTGGGCAGAGCTATATGGGCTATATTCTTGGGCCTGCCTACCTGACTAGCTGGAAAGATATTGATTTAAGTACCTACCTTCCTTCATTATGTAATTACCTGCCGCCACCTTCCTCACTGGGGTTAAAGGATATTTTGTTTTTTCCCCTTCCTTTGGTCTTCGAACTATAAACGCTTCAAATGGTCATTTTCATGCTAAAAATTGAAACTTTAACCCCAAGAATGAAGCTAAGGTTTCCCTGCTCCTCTTCTAACATAGAGATAGCTTTTGCAGTTTCCTGTGGGTCTGTCCTTGTTGACATCGGCTTAGTTTATAACAATCTTTTATCTACCTCTAAGGCTTTTACCTTGGTAGTCTAATACTAATTTTTCATCACCATGGACTCAGACTTTCTTTTTATGTTTTCACTCTCATAAGAAGCTCTCACATATTTTTCATATACAATATTTTTTGTTATTTTTTCCATTCTAATATTATTAATAGGAGGCTTGAGAAGTCTGAAACCTAACTTGAGCAACCCTCTAGTCCTCAACCCTCATCTTTGAGTGTCGTTTGGGGTAAGGGGCTAGAAAGTGGTCATGGTAAACCCACCAATTCTATCATCATCCATGGGGAAATTACATGGTTGGGAAATAAGATTAGCATGCTCTAGTGCAGACAAAGAATCTTTGTTGGCCCTTGCCTGATGCGGACAAGCGAGAAATCCCTCACTTCCCAGCTTGGTTACTGTCCTTGCTTTCTTCCTAAAACATCGGAGTCAACTAACAATTTTGTTCTATAACTCCGGTCAAGGTTCATCTCCGAAGTAAGGGTGTTCGGAGAGAAATAGGTTCTTTATTGCTCACCCATAAGGGTGAGCATGGTGTTGACCGCCTATTCAGCTAGGGGGTCAACTCATGTGCCATGAAGTATGCATCAACGGATGCAAATATGTTTAAAACAGTATTGGTTCTACTTGGGCATTTGATGCTCCAGCACAAAATTTTGTAAACGAAATTCCGCACCCCTGGGTGGGTTAATAATGTAATAAGTCTGCATGGATCATAGTTAGGTCAGGTACCTTAGGATGTTTTCATTGGGAGATTTCTTTTCACCAAGGGTTTTTTATCCTCAGGTTGTCAACTGGGATTTTTAGCTTGGTTGACTTCCCATGAGTTTTTCCCTCACACATGCAATAATTCCTCCAAAGTGGTGAACGACGTTCTAATGATCTCATCCTTGGGTAGCTATTGTTTAGGAATGATATAAATGACCATGTCAAACAGTGTAGAAAGTTTCGCGGAATTTCGTCGAGTCTAGATAGGTTTTTTTTAATTAATTAAATTTATTTAATTTTCCTAAGGTTGGAATTTTCATTATTTAATTAATTAAATGTTTTTGAGCAAATATTGTAAAAACTGGGTCTTTGGGCTTTTGATAGGGGTATTTGTGCTCAAAAGAAATGGAATGGCACCCCCTACACCCATGGACCAAGTTTGAGCTCAGTCGGACGAAGTTTGCTATGCCTTTGTCCACCCGGAGTCAAAGTCAGTCAAAACAACAATTTTAATTGCTAAGTCATTTTTGTAATTTTTATAAAAAAGAGTTAATGGGTTAGTTTGAAGGTGGAAAAGAGCAAGATTAGACTTTACCTAACCCTCCCAACCTATTTTAACCCCTTACCCACCTTCTACACTCAAAAATCATGGCCCCCTAGGGGGATTGACGTTTTTACTTGGTGGAGGTTGTTGTGACTTATTTGGGGCCCCCTCTCATAAATTATGACTCCCTTTGACCCCCACATCAACTCCTAGGATGATCCCACTCCTTTTTTCTCATTAATCCACCTCCATTCCTTCATTTTCACCATTTTTTTGCCCCCTCCAAGAGGAGCTACGCCCCCCTCTTCTAGAAACTCCACAAATGATTTCTTTTAAATTATTTGAGACCTCTCACCTTCCTTGGCATCAATCCCAAGGCCTCCCACACCTCTTTGCTTGATCCCAACACCTCCTACATTTTCCTACACCCTAGATCTAGCTTTCAAACCCTAGATGGTGTGCCCTAGCCTTGAGATCTACTCTTATGCTTGGTGGTGGACACTTGGCATTGATCCAAGAGAGGTAGGTTTGTCTCTCCAAGTATAAATAGATCCCTCTCCTCACTCCCAAATCACCATTCTTTGAGCTAGTGTTATAATGCTGAAATTTCTCCTCACTTTCACTCTCTTGCTCTTGCCATCTTGTCATCTCACTCATTGCTCTTGAGAGTTTGGAGCAAGTATTTCTCCAACACTCTCATTTTTTGATTAATAAAGCTTTGGAGGATTTTGAAAACACCAAGAGTATTCTGGTTGTTTTCTTGCACATGAGGTGACTTTGTATTGTTCAAGTTTTTTGTGTAGTATTGAGTAGATCTTTGGTAAAGTATTTTACTAGAGTAGATTAGCAAAGAGTATTCTTGCCGGTTTATACTTGTTGGATAGCTAAGGGTTTGAAGTATTTCATATTGTTAGTCTATTCAAGCTTGTTATCTATTTCCATGCTTCACTTCTTGCTTTGAGTTTTGCAGGTTGCTTCAAAGGGATTGTTGGGATAGCATCAAGAACGAGCCTACCCTCGAAACCTTCTCACACTCCTAGATTTCTTGATCCATTATTTTCTGCATACATTCCATTTATATTTCAGTTTTCTAACCCTCTTAGATAGGTCAAAAATATTTACTTTCACTTGGAGATTTCATGTGAAAATTTTCTGTGTAAAAACATAAATTTTTCTTGACATTTGTGTGTGTTTTGCAGCATTTCCAGCAAGCTTTTGCTTGCTGGTTTTTGCAGGTTCTTACCAGAAACAAGGGGAAACGCTGTCCAAATTCGTCCACAAGACTTCCCCAAGAACCTCCCTTGGTTGGGTAACTATTTTCTTACCTTTCCTTTTGTAAATCCAAGTTTTTTTCTTCTATTTCTTTGATTCCTTTTGTATCATTTTAAACTAACATAATAATTGCCTACACCTTGGGAGAGAAATTCTCAATATCGTTGGGCTAGATTAGTTTATTCTTGCAAGTTATTTTTTTCTATTTAGTTGTTGGCCCCTCTTGTCCATAAGGCAAGGTAGTGTGGCCTTTTCATTTTAATAATTTGTTTATTTGTTCAACAACCCTCTTTGGCCAAAAATGGTAGGCTTGCCTCCACCTTGACCATTGTAAGTGGTTTCATTTTTTCAAGTTTTTATTTTGATAAGTTAATGTGCCTGCACCTGGGAGAGTAATCCCCAAAATCGCTAGGCTTAAGGGAAAACTTACATTTTGATGATTAATATGCTTAATGGTTTAAAATATTCTAGATAGTCATCACATCTAAGTTTCCTTTCTCCAAGTTATTTTACTTCATATGCTTATGCCCATCATGGTAAATGGTTTAATGGTTTAGAATCTATCCTAAGTGCCAAATTCATTATTTTTCATAAGTCATTATGCCCTTTACATTTTTAAATATATGTGATCTAATCATGGTTTAAGATCTTACTCATTATCTTGTTAAGTTTTTATTTTTCAAGCACATCTTTCATTTCAATGGTTAACACATATATGGATGAGTAATCTAAGATCTTAAAGTCTCTTTCTCATTGTCATAAGGCAAGTTGTTCTTGCCTCTTTCATCTTGCAAGTTGAATATCTAAATGATGAATGTGATGATATTTATGTTATGAGCTTTTCATTCATGTCATTTTGCTTTATGGGCTAAACATTCACATTCATAGCTTTACATTTTCAAGTAATTTTCTGTTATGAGTAGCAAGTTGTCCTTGCTTTAATTTCACATTTTCCCTTTCAAGTTTACGTATGGAATGGTGGTGAATGAATGATATATCTCTTGCAGATTTCCATATATCTTTTGATGTGTTTATGGTTATCATTTTCACATCTTGCAAGCACACTCATAACAACAATTTTCAATTCGGTTTTGCGCTAAAAACTAAAATTTTAAGTACCTAAAACACTCTTAAAATCAAGTGGCGGGGGACCGTCCCGTGATCCTTAAGGGGATCCTTTCCGGGAAGTACTCTTACTGTCAGGGCTAACCTGGGAAGCTAGGGTGGGCCTCGTTGCCTTACTATCTTGAGCACCCGACAGTCATTTGGCCAAGGGAGGAGGAAGCTTAAAGCACCAACATAGTTTAAGGGGAGGGAAATAAAATTAACTTAACTTTTAAGAAACTCCTTAACCATTTAGTTGCATAGATCATCCATGTTGTGTTGGGGGACTTAGATGTATGCTTAGGAACACACATTGATAATAGTTTCATGCTTTTCATCTTTATTGCAACTACATGGTTGATGTCTTTAATGTTTCATGTCTTATTGAGCAATTGAGTTAAACATTGTTATATCTTGTTTCATTTCTTTTGTGGTGTGCTTCTAGAAGGGGTTGAGTATCCCACTTGGGGAAGCATCACCTTCTTGGGTCTTGAGTGTTTTTTATGGTTGCCAGTGAAAGCGGTCCAATAGAGTAAGTGTTATTGGGGCATGCTTGGCTCATGTGTTGATCTCACTTTCATTTCCTTGTATCTTTGGATTTATTTGTAGCTTGTGTAATTATTGTACATCTTTAATTCTTTTGTAAGTAATTGT